>OX104111.1:5396066-5713715 GCA_944474755.1 Limnoperna fortunei
ACTTCCGAGTTAACAAAGGAGACATATCTTACACACTGTGACAGACAAAACTCCAGACTTCCCAGTTAACAAAGGAGACATATCTTACACACTATGACAGACAAAACTCGAGACTTCAAAGTTAACAAAGGAGACATATCATACACACTATGGCAGACAAAACTCCAGACTTCCGAGTTAACAAAGGAGACATATCTTACACACTATGGCAGACAAAACTCGAGACTTCCGAGTTAACATACGAGACATATCTTACACACTATGGCAGACAAAACTCGAGACTTCCGAGTTAACAAAGGAGACATATCTTACACACTATGGCAGACAAAACTCCAGACTTCCGAGTTAACAAAGGCGACATCTTACACACTGTGACAGACAAAACTCGAGACTTCCGAGTTAACAAAGGAGACATATCTTACACACAATGGCAGACAAAACTCCAGACTTCCGAGTTAACAAAGGAGACATATCTTACACACTATGACAGACAAAACTCCAGACTTCCGAGTTAACAAAGGAGACATATCTTACACACTATGGCCGACAAAACTCGAGACTTCCGAGTTAAAAAAGGCGACATATCTTACACACTATGGCAGACAAAACTCCAAACTTCCGAGTTAACAAAGGAGACATATCTTACACACTATGGCAGACAAAACTCGAGACTTCCGAGTTAACATACGAGACATATCTTACACACTATGGCAGACAAAACTCGAGACTTCCGAGTTAACAAAGGAGACATCTTACACACTGTGACAGACAAAACTCGAGACTTCTGAGTTAACAAAGGAGACATCTTACACACTGTGACAGACAAAACTCGAGACTTCCGAGTTAACAAAGGAGACATATCTTACACACAATGGCAGACAAAACTCCAGACTTCCGAGTTAACAAAGGAGACATATCTTACACACTATGACAGACAAAACTCCAGACTTCCGAGTTAACAAAGGAGACATATCTTACACACAATGACAGACAAAACTCCAGACTTCTGAGTTAACAAAGGAGACATATCTTACACACTATGACAGACAAAACTCGAGACTTCCGAGTTAACAAAGGAGACATATCTTACACACTATGGCCGACAAAACTCGAGACTTCTGATTTAACAAAGGCGACATCTTACACACTATGGCAGACAAAACTCCAGACTTCCGAGTTAACAAAGGCGACATCTTACACACTATGGCAGACAAAACTCGAGACTTCTGAGTTAACAAAGGAGACATATCTTACACACTATGGCAGACAAAACTCGAGACTTCCGAGTTAACAAAGGAGACATATCTTACACACTATGGCAGATAAAACTCGAGACTTCAGAGTTAACAAAGGAGACATATCTTACACACTATGGCAGATAAAACTCGAGACTTCTGAGTTAACAAAGGAGACATCTTACACACTGTGACAGACAAAACTCGAGACTTCCGAGTTAACATACGAGACATATCTTACACACTATGACAGACAAAACTCCAGACTTCCGAGTTAACATACGAGACATATCTTACACACTATGACAGACAAAACTCGAGACTTCAAAGTTAACAAAGGAGACATATCATACACACTATGGCAGACAAAACTCCAGACTTCCGAGTTAACAAAGGAGACATATCTTACACACTATGGCAGACAAAACTCGAGACTTCCGAGTTAACATACGAGACATATCTTACACACTATGGCAGACAAAACTCGAGACTTCCGAGTTAACAAAGGAGACATATCTTACACACTATGGCAGACAAAACTCCAGACTTCCGAGTTAACAAAGGCGACATCTTACACACTATGGCAGACAAAACTCGAGACTTCCGAGTTAACAAAGGCGACATATCTTACACACTATGGCAGACAAAACTCCAGACTTCCGAGTTAACAAAGGAGACATATCTTACACACTATGGCAGACAAAACTCGAGACTTCCGAGTTAACATACGAGACATATCTTACACACTATGGCAGACAAAACTCGAGACTTCCGAGTTAACAAAGGAGACATCTTACACACTGTGACAGACAAAACTCGAGACTTCTGAGTTAACAAAGGAGACATCTTACACACTGTGATAGACAAAACTCGAGACTTCCGAGTTAACAAAGGAGACATATCTTACACACAATGGCAGATAAAACTCGAGACTTCAGAGTTAACAAAGGAGACATATCTTACACACTATGGCAGATAAAACTCGAGACTTCTCAGTTAACAAAGGAGACATCTTACACACTGTGACAGACAAAACTCGAGACTTCCGAGTTAACATACGAGACATATCTTACACACTATGACAGACAAAACTCCAGACTTCCGAGTTAACATACGAGACATATCTTACACACTGTGACAGACAAAACTCGAGACTTCTGAGTTAACAAAGGAGACATCTTACACACTGTGATAGACAAAACTCGAGACTTCCGAGTTAACAAAGGAGACATATCTTACACACTATGGCAGATAAAACTCGAGACTTCAGAGTTAACAAAGGAGACATATCTTACACACTATGGCAGATAAAACTCGAGACTTCTGAGTTAACAAAGGAGACATCTTACACACTGTGACAGACAAAACTCGAGACTTCCGAGTTAACATACGAGACATATCTTACACACTATGACAGACAAAACTCCAGACTTCCGAGTTAACATACGAGACATATCTTACACACTATGACAGACAAAACTCGAGACTTCAAAGTTAACAAAGGAGACATATCATACACACTATGGCAGACAAAACTCCAGACTTCCGAGTTAACAAAGGAGACATATCTTACACACTATGGCAGACAAAACTCGAGACTTCCGAGTTAACATACGAGACATATCTTACACACTATGGCAGACAAAACTCGAGACTTCCGAGTTAACAAAGGAGACATATCTTACACACTATGGCAGACAAAACTCCAGACTTCCGAGTTAACAAAGGCGACATCTTACACACTATGGCAGACAAAACTCGAGACTTCTGAGTTAACAAAGGCGACATATCTTACACACTATGGCAGACAAAACTCCAGACTTCCGAGTTAACAAAGGAGACATATCTTACACACTATGGCAGACAAAACTCGAGACTTCCGAGTTAACATACGAGACATATCTTACACACTATGGCAGACAAAACTCGAGACTTCCGAGTTAACAAAGGAGACATCTTACACACTGTGACAGACAAAACTCGAGACTTCTGAGTTAACAAAGGAGACATCTTACACACTGTGATAGACAAAACTCGAGACTTCCGAGTTAACAAAGGAGACATATCTTACACACAATGGCAGACAAAACTCCAGACTTCCGAGTTAACAAAGGAGACATATCTTACACACTATGACAGACAAAACTCCAGACTTCCGAGTTAACAAAGGAGACATATCTTACACACAATGACAGACAAAACTCCAGACTTCTGAGTTAACAAAGGAGACATATCTTACACACTGTGACAGACAAAACTAGAGATTTCCGAGTTAACATAGGAGACATATCTTACACACCCTAGGCAGACAAAACTCGAGACTTCCGAGTTAACATACGAGACATATCTTACACACTATGGCAGACAAAACTCGAGACTTCTGAGTTAACAAAGGCGACATCTTACACACTGTGACAGATAAAACTCGAGATTTCGGAGTTAACAAAGGAGACATATCTTACACAC
The DNA here is from genome assembly GCA_944474755.1 of Limnoperna fortunei. Classification (NCBI taxonomy): domain Eukaryota; kingdom Metazoa; phylum Mollusca; class Bivalvia; order Mytilida; family Modiolidae; genus Limnoperna; species Limnoperna fortunei. The sequence goes on from OX104111.1 coordinate 5,399,768, forward strand.
TATGACAGACAAAACTCGAGACTTCCGAGTTAACAAAGAAGACATATCTTACACACTATGACAGACAAAACTCCAGACTTCTGAGTTAACAAAGGAGACATATCTTACACACTATGGCAGACAAAACTCGAGACTTCTGAGGTAACATAGGAGACACATCTTACACACTGTGACAGACAAAACTCGAGACTTCTGAGTTAACAAAGGAGACATATCTTACACACTATGGCAGACAAAACTCCATACTTCTGAGTTAACAAAGGAGACATATCTTACACACTATGACAGACAAAACTCGAGACTTCCGAGTTAACAAAGGCGACATATCTTACACACTATGGCAGACAAAACTCCAGACTTCCGAGTTAACAAAGGAGACATATCTTACACACTATGGGAGACAAAACTCGAGACTTCCGAGTTAACATACGAGACATATCTTACACACTATGGCAGACAAAACTCGAGACTTCCGAGTTAACATACGAGACATATCTTACACACTATGGCAGACAAAACTCCAGACTTCCGAGTTAACAAAGGAGACATATCTTACACACTATGGCAGACAAAACTCGAGACTTCCGAGTTAACAAAGGCGACATATCTTACACACTATGGCAGACAAAACTCCAGACTTCCGAGTTAACAAAGGAGACATCTTACACACTATGACAGACAAAACTCGAGACATCTGAGTTAACAAAGGAGACATCTTACACACTGTGACAGACAAAACTCGAGACTTCCGAGTTAACAAAGGAGACATATCTTACACACTATGGCAGACAAAACTCCAGACTTCTGAGTTAACATAGGAGACACATCTTACACACTATGACAGACAAAATTCGAGACTTCTGAGTTAACAAGGAGACACATCTTACACACTGTGACAGATAAAACTCGAGACTTCTGAGTTAACATAGGAGACACATCTTACACACTGTGACAGACAAAACTCGAGACTTCCGAGTTAACAAAGGAGACATATCTTACACACTATGGCAGACAAAACTCCAGACTTCCGAGTTAACAAAGGCGACATCTTACACACTATGGCAGACAAAACTCGAGACTTCCGAGTTAACAAAGGCGACATATCTTACACACTATGGCAGACAAAACTCCAGACTTCCGAGTTAACAAAGGAGACATATCTTACACACTATGGCAGACAAAACTCGAGACTTCCGAGTTAACATACGAGACATATCTTACACACTACGGCAGACAAAACTCGAGACTTCCGAGTTAACAAAGGAGACATCTTACACACTGTGACAGACAAAACTCGAGACTTCTGAGTTAACAAAGGAGACATCTTACACACTGTGACAGACAAAACTCGAGACTTCCGAGTTAACAAAGGAGACATATCTTACACACTATGGCAGACAAAACTCCAGACTTCTGAGTTAACATAGGAGACACATCTTACACACTATGACAGACAAAACTCGAGACTTCCGAGTTAACAAAGGAGACATATCTTACACACTATGGCAGACAAAACTCCAGACTTCTGAGTTAACATAGGAGACACATCTTACACACTATGACAGACAAAACTCGAGACTTCTGAGTTAACAAAGGAGACACATCTTACACACTATGACATACAAAACTCGAGACTTCCGAGTTAACGAAGGAGACATATCTTACACACTGTGACAGACAAAACTCCAGACTTCTGAGTTAACAAAGGAGACATATCTTACACACTATGACAGACAAAACTCGAGACTTCCGAGTTAACAAAGGAGACATATCTTACACACTATGACAGACAAAACTCCAGACTTCTGAGTTAACAAAGGAGACATATCTTACACACTATGGCAGACAAAACTCGAGACTTCCGAGTTAACAAAGGAGACATATCTTACACACTGTGACAGACAAAACTCCAGACTTCTGAGTTAACAAAGGAGACATATCTTACACACTATGACAGACAAAACTCGAGACTTCCGAGTTAACAAAGGAGACATATCTTACACACTATGGCAGACAAAACTCCAGACTTCCGAGTTAACACAGGAGACATATCTTACACACTGTGACAGACAAAACTCCAGACTTCCGAGTTAACAAAGGAGACATATCTTACACACTATGACAGACAAAACTCGAGACTTCTGAGTTAACAAAGGAGACATATCTTACACACTATGACAGACAAAACTCCAGACTTCCGAGTTAACAAAGGAGACATATCTTACACACTATGGCAGACAAAACTCCAGACTTCCGAGTTAACAAAGGCGACATCTTACACACTATGGCAGACAAAACTCGAGACTTCCGAGTTAACAAAGGCGACATATCTTACACACTATGGCAGACAAAACTCCAGACTTCCGAGTTAACAAAGGAGACATATCTTACACACTGTGACAGACAAAACTCGAGACTTCTGAGGTAACATAGGAGACACATCTTACACACTGTGACAGATAAAACTCGAGATTTCCGAGTTAACAAAGGAGACATATCTTACACACTGTGACAGACAAAACTCCAGACTTCTGAGTTAACATACGAGACATATCTTACACACTATGGCAGACAAAACTCCAGACTTCTGAGTTAACAAAGGAGACACATCTTACACACTATGACATACAAAACTCGAGACTTCCGAGTTAACAAAGGAGACATATCTTACACACTGTGACAGACAAAACTCCAGACTTCTGAGTTAACAAAGAAGACATATCTTACACACTATGACAGACAAAACTCGAGACTTCCGAGTTAACAAAGGAGACATATCTTACACACTATGACAGACAAAACTCCAGACTTCCGAGTTAACAAAGGAGACATATCTTACACACTATGGCAGACAAAACTCGAGACTTCCGAGTTAACAAAGGAGACATATCTTACACACTGTGACAGACAAAACTCCAGACTTCTGAGTTAACAAAGGAGACATATCTTACACACTATGACAGACAAAACTCGAGACTTCCGAGTTAACAAAGGAGACATATCTTACACACTATGGCAGACAAAACTCCAGACTTCCGAGTTAACACAGGAGACATATCTTACACACTGTGACAGACAAAACTCCAGACTTCCGAGTTAACAAAGGAGACATATCTTACACACTATGACAGACAAAACTCGAGACTTCTGAGTTAACAAAGGAGACATATCTTACACACTATGACAGACAAAACTCCAGACTTCCGAGTTAACAAAGGAGACATATCTTACACACTATGGCAGACAAAACTCCAGACTTCCGAGTTAACAAAGGCGACATCTTACACACTATGGCAGACAAAACTCGAGACTTCCGAGTTAACAAAGGCGACATATCTTACACACTATGGCAGACAAAACTCCAGACTTCTGAGTTAACAAAGGAGACATATCTTACACACTGTGACAGACAAAACTCGAGACTTCTGAGGTAACATAGGAGACACATCTTACACACTGTGACAGATAAAACTCGAGATTTCCGAGTTAACAAAGGAGACATATCTTACACACTGTGACAGACAAAACTCCAGACTTCTGAGTTAACATACGAGACATATCTTACACACTATGGCAGAAAAAACTCCAGACTTCCGAGTTAACACAGGAGACATATCTTACACACTGTGACAGATAAAACTTGAGACTTCCGAGTTAACAAAGGAGACATATCTTACACACTATGGCAGACAAAACTCGAGACTTCCGAGTTAACAAAGGAGACATATCTTACACACTATGGCAGACAAAACTGGAGACTTCCGAGTTAACAAAGGAGACATATCTTACACACTATGGCAGACAAAACTCGAGACTTCTGAGTTAACAAAGGAGACATATCTTACACACTATGACAGACAAAACTCCAGACTTCTGAGGTAACATAGGAGACACATCTTACACACTGTGACAGATAAAACTCGAGATTTCCGAGTTAACAAAGGCGACATATCTTACACACTATGGCAGACAAAACTCCAGACTTCCGAGTTAACAAAGGCGACATATCTTACACACTATGACAGACAAAACTCCAGACTTCTGAGGTAACATAGGAGACACATCTTACACACTGTGACAGATAAAACTCGAGATTTCCGAGTTAACAAAGGCGACATATCTTACACACTATGGCAGACAAAACTCGAGACTTCCGAGTTAACACAGGAGACATATCTTACACACTATGGCAGACAAAACTCCAGACTTCTGAGGTAACATAGGAGACACATCGTACACACTGTGACAGATAAAACTCGAGATTTCCGAGTTAACGAAGGCGACATATCTTACACACTATGGCAGACAAAACTCGAGACTTCCGAGTTAACACAGGAGACATATCTTACACACTGTGACAGACAAAAAATATAATATTGCAATACAATAACTTACTTTGACATCTGTAGCATCACCATATTTAACCATATTGAACCCTCCATTTGGAAGGTGAACTTTCAGAATTGATCTATCCATCAGAAATTTTTTAACTTTCTGATCAAATTTATTGTCTGTGTCTGCTTCCCTAAGAGGGTCTAAAACAAGGTCGGAGCATGCTTCACATTCACCTTCCTGTATTAACTTCCACAGTTTACTCCATCGTGCAATCTGAAAATAATTTATAAGTGAAATGAATGTGCCAGCAGCTGCTAAGAATTCTCTGAAATTTAATTTAAAGCAGGATTAATGATAAGTTACAATGATAATTTAATTTTACTGTGACTATTTCAGACTACATTAAAAAACATTTCTTGCCTTCGCTGAAATGAACTGGGTTTAACACCACTTTTTAAAAATAGTGATGAATCATGCACTCCATAAATATAATGCCAGACAGGCATTCTGTAAGCCTGGAACCAGTTTTCATAGAACATAATTTAGACATGATAAACCAGTTGCTCCTGAAACCTTCTAGTTAAATTAGTAAAATATGTCAAAGGTCATATCCACTACATTCTTTAGAGTTTTTCAGTTATGTTTAATTTAACAAGTTTCTTGAGCAATTGTATAAGTAAATAAACAATAAAACTAAGTAAAGGAAATTTCACACTGAGTGACATAGTGGTTAAATAGACTACTAATACATGATTAATGTATACCCTAAGGATATTTCTGACATTAAATACACCTGTGGTTAGAACATATACCCCCACACTTTAAAAATCCTTATCCCTTGTTTAAGTTATATACCCATGATCAATATTACATTCTAGGCTGCTTTTTTATAAAATTTAAAATTAAGGCATATGTTTAACATACTGAAATATTCAACACAAACTAGCTTCTCCCCAAAATGAAAAATAACATTTCCTCAGGACACTGACAAGAAAGACATAGTATCAATCAAGATCCATCAGTGGACTGTACATATATATCTACAATCTACTACATATATACTCTTTCAGTTTTTGTTTTTTATGTTAACATAAAGTATAAGAATCATGAGTACCAATTCATTTCCTGTTTATGTACACAGTAAAGGTCACCATGACAATGTTCTTGACAAAATTCCACAAATAATTTCTAATGTCACATCATTTTTATGTTTTACAAAAAAGAAAGATAATTCATTTTAAGATCCAGACAGACCTTAGAAATCTCACCATGGCTAATCACCATAATCCACATATTACCAAGTTCCATTGATTTATTAATTTATTTTTATAAAATATATATGAATGCTGAAACACTTAAAATGTTTACAAAATGAGTGTTGATTACTCACAATAGGCTAAGGTTCCTGCCATAGTTAATGACCACCAAGGTGATTCACATATCCGACAATAATTTGATCAATTAGGCCAAGTAACATATTGTCCATTTTTCATCCTAAATACCTTGTTATTGACATTACAATGTATACCATCTCCCATAATTAATTGTTTGTATTTACTTTATTAATCTCTGTTTCCCTTTGTTCTCTCCTCCATGATAACAACACCCCATATGAATCATATATACAATGTAACATGCTCAGTACAATTATCATTCACCAAAATATACTGAAAATGAGAGAGGGGGTGGGGAAAGGGGAAGGGGGTACCAATATATGCTCAATATTCTTTATGTCTGTCATCACAGGTTGTCTCTTTATTCACCAAATACACTAAAAAATGAGAAAAGGGAATGGAAGGTAAAAGGGAGAAAAATGGGAAGGGGGGGGCAATTCAAGTATACACTATAACATGCTCAATTTTCATTATGCTTGTTGTCAAAGGTTTCCTCAACATTCTACAAATATACTAAAAACAAGAAAAGGGGTGGGAGATAAAAGGGGAGGGGTTCAATTTAAGACCATATTCCTTATACTGGTCATCAGATGATGTTCCATAATTCTCTAAAAATACTGAAAATTAGGAGAGATTTTATACCAGAAATAAATCCCCTGTTTTGCTGTAATTACAAAGAGTTTCTCCTTTTTAACTCCAGACATTCCCTTGTTTTTATTTAAGGAGCTGAAATCACATTTGGTCAAAATCTGTCCACTGGAAGCTGACATGAAGGTTAGAATCACTCACATACCTCTCATTAACCACCATTGTTATTGTCACCTTTTTGTAATTTCTAATTCCGGGTTTAATGGACAAATGTCTTGTATTTTTATTTTCTTACTGTGATAGTCATCTGTAACAGTAGTACAAATGAACAATGTCAACACAATGTCAGTAATAACATATTACATAAATGACCAAAATAATTCCTGTTCTCATAAACCTTATTTTGAAATAAGCATAAAGATTTGTTTTGAATAACAACTTAACCTTCACATTGCTACAACTTTTGAGATCCTCCCTCAGTTCGTTATCCCCAGAACACAATACAGTGATGTTATGAATGAATCATTAACTCAATAATATAAAAAACATTCCTACACAGAAGCTGATAAATTCCTCTGGTGGACATCCCTGGGGAGCACATGCCTTCCTAAACAATACAATTATATGCCACATCAGATTGAATATTTCTCCTATCATGAGAAAATATTTCATACATCAAATTAACTGACATCATCTTAAACATGAAAAAAAACAAACAAAATGTACAGAAGCCTGCCATGTTGTTTGTTGTTATCAAAATACAGCAATACACATCCCTACAGTGTCCAGAATTATAAAATAGGTCACTTACCCTTGTGTCCTGTATACATCCTATATTATTGTCAATAACTGATGCATGTGCAGCTCATCTGTAATTTGATAGGGGCTCCGAACAGGGTACGAAGATAATAATATTCTTAACAGTTTAACATTTCACTAGACTTATGAATGAAGTGTATGAATAATTTGATGGTATAATATGACAGTTGTGTGGGTTTATAATTTATTTATAGTGTATATTACAAGTCTGTGTTGTCCTCCTGTTTTTGACATGTGAAATGATTTAATCAAATAAAGATATATAGTCCCTACATAAATAGGTCTCAATCTACATGTGTCCTAATTGCAATGGTATGGTATAAAGAAGACAAAGAATGATGAGACTGTTTGTAACTGGACACTTGTAAAATGTTACTAATAATAAATTTCTGAAAAGGGGTGTCACTGCTTCAATGTTTCCTGTCATCTGCTCAATCTAACATATTACTTTGACCATTTAAACAGACATTCAATCAAATGTCTTAGTAATCATACTCCCATATGGACCCTTATTAATTAAAGATAACCAACCACATGTAATTAGTATGGCAGGTTTGTTTTGTTTTATGATATTAAAAATACAAATGCAAAAAAAAAATTAGGTGGAAAAAGAGGATACATGTATCCTTATCCAATTAGAGCTGTCCTTATTTAATCCAATAAAGGGCATCATTATCTTATCCAATAAAGGGTAGCCTTATTTTATCAAATAAAGGGTAGCCTTATTTTATCAAATAAAGGGTAGCCTTATTTTATCCAATTAGAGGTACCGGTATCCTTGTTTTATTAAGTAAAGGGTATCATTATTTTATCCCCATAAAGGGTAGCCTTATTTTATCAAATAAAGCGTAGCCTTATTTTATTCCAAAAGGGGTAAGTGGCATCCTTATTTTATTCATTGTAGGGATATCCCTATTTTATTCATTGAAGGGATATGCTTATTTTATCCAATAAGGAGTATCCTTATTTTATTCATTGGAGGGATATCCTTATTTTATTCATTGTAGGGATATCCTTATTTTATTCATTGAAGGGATATGCTTATTTTATTCATTGAAGGGATATCCTTATTTTATTCATTGTAGGGATATCCCTATTTTATTCATTGAAGGGACATGCTTATTTTATCCAATAAGGAGTATCCTTATTTTATTCATTGGAGGGATATCCTTATTTTATTCATTGTAGGGATATCCTTATTTTATTCATTGAAGGGATATCCTTATTTTATTCATTGTAGGGATATCCTTATTTTATCCAATAAGGAGTATCCCTATTTTATCTAATTTTCTTTCAGTTTATTTCCATTACTATGATTAACAGGTACTCTGACTTCTATAATGTAAAAACATTTTTTGAACAAAACTTTTTTAGATAACCATCCTTTAGTAATACAATACTGAAAATAATATATTTAACCAATTTAATCTATACTCCCTCTGCTGATCCCCAGCTACCTGTATTTATAAATGAACAAGAGGCCAGTGATTAAATTTCTATTTGTTGATAAGACCTTTATTTTATTGCCAAAAAAACAAAAGTTGTGCTTGATAAAGTGTTGATTACTTTACAATACAACATAATCTGATAAAATGACAACATACACAGCCAAACTGACCAGTGGCAATTGGTTTGGGTAGAAGTTATACATATAAAACTGACCAGTGGCAATTGGTTTGGGTAGAAGTTATACATATAAAATTGACCAGTGGCAATTGGTTTGGGCAGAAGTTATACACATAAAACTGACAAGTGGCAATTGGTTTGGGTAGACATGGTAGAAGTCTAGGTATCCTTGTTCGAGGTCAGCTGTCATGATTTGCACAATTTTGGTAGAGAACATCCTCAAGATGATGTGTGCAATGTTTCAAAGCAGTCCTTTCATTAGGTTAAGAGGATATTTTTTAAAATCAATTAAAATTCATTTAAACTAGAGGCTCCAAGGTGCCTGTATTGCTCACCTGAACCTGACAATTCTTCCAGTTTATATAGCTTTTCTTCCCTATAAGGAATTGTCCAATACTTCTGCAAAAAGCATTAATTTTGAAGTTTTAAGAGAATACCTTCAATGCAACATTAATCATTTTTGTAGATCTGAATAATTTTGAATGGAGAAGACTTTCTCTAGCTTTTTACAGTTTTCAAGATAATGAGAAAAAATTACAAAAATAGACAATTTTTTTTACAATTAAGGGGAAATAACTCCTCTAAAAGCATCATCCCACATCTTCACCTCATTTGAGAATCTTATAGAATTTTTGATGCTGCATAATGAAGCACATTTCAGATTTCCTGTATCTTTTATACTTTTTGAACTATAAGCCAAAAACTATCTTAACCTCACCCCCCACCCCCTATTTTAAGCCAATATCCATGTTGGTGGTCAGCTGTCATGATTTGCACAATTTTGGTAGAGGACATCTTAATAGATAGATGTTTGCAAATTTTCAAAGCAGTTATTTTATTGGTTTAAGAGGAGAAGATTTTTTTTAAATCAATTTAAATGGATAACTTCTAAACTGTTCATTAGACAATCTTGACCCTGAAGTCATTTTTGTAGCTCTCATGGAGCAGAACAATTAAGCTTTTTCTCTATTTGTAATAATTTTCAAGATTTGGGGGAAATATTGGAAAACAAATCAGCAATTTTGACGATTAAGGGGCAATAACGCATACAAAGGGTCATCGTTCAACTTTAACCCAATGGAGTGTTTTCTAGAGCTTTTGGTGCTGCTGAAAAAGGAAAGTCTCTTCAGTTTTCCTGTATCTGTTATACTTTTTGAACTATAGCTAAAATCTGTATTTTAACCCCCTTTGTTATATTTTTTTTCGCCAAGGTGGCCATGTTGGTTAATCTGCAGCCATGGTTTGTGCAAACTTGGAAGAGGAAATTCGACTAATGATGTGTACAAAGTTGCAAAGCAGCTCTTTCAGTGGTTAAAAATCAATTAAAACTGATTAAAAAACAAAAGCAGTTCAAGCAGAATATCTCCTAAATGGTTCATCAGACAATCTTGAAACTAAGTCATTTTTGTAGCTCTCATAGAGCTGAACAAATAAGCACTGCTAATTTTTTCTGTAGTTCTAATAATTTTGAAGATTTTGATGGTTAAAGGGCAATAACTCCTACAATGAGTCGTCATACAACTTGGACTCAATGGACAGTTTGAAGAGCTTTTGATACTGAATAAGGAAAGTCTCTTCAGTTTTCCAGTATCTGTTATACTTTTTGAACTGTAGGGCAAACACGGTATTTTGCCCACCCCCACAGTTATATTTTTCAGTCGAGGCGGCCATGTTGGTTGATCTGTGGCCATGATTTATGCAAACTTTGTAGAGGACATTTTACTGATGCTATGTCCAAAATATTAAAGCAATTCCATAAGTGGTTTTGGAGAAGATTTTTAAAGAAAAGTTAACGACAGACCTCTGTAGTTCGGTAGATCATTTTCATGCAGTTAAATTCTTGTAAAGGAACACAACTGTTTTAAAGAAGATAGCTAAAGAATCAAAACAGAAAAACAGGAAACAAAAGGTCCAAAAATGTCATCAAATGTTTCCACTATGTACCAGATGAAGAACAAAATAGCAGAGTAATACCAAAACTCTGATGGTTAATTTCCAAACATTTTCATGGATAACAAGTGTCAAGAAGAAATTTCATGTGAAGACAAATGCTGTATAAAAGCTATGTAATAGGAAATATTATTTAACCCTGGATACCTTTTTATGTTTTGCTGTTTAATGCATATGTGTCTTTCTTCTTCTGGTACAGCAGATATTAACTATTTCAAATTTACTGCTTATTTTAAACTAGCAATTTATAATATAATTATAAATGTCACTAAAAAATTTAAGAAATGAGGAATCTCTTGAATTTCAGAATCCAAGTACAAAGGTTTTCTGGTTGACTTAACTGGATTGATCCCATCAACATGTGAAAAGTATTTAATTCCTACAACATTTGTATACAGTTCACAAAAATGAAATGTCTGAAGTGGTTGTCGTCTTAAGTGTAATAACATTTACATCAGATTTACAGATTTATGACTGAATGACTGATTTGTTTAATGTAAAAAGAAATCTTTGGTAAAAATTTTTACAAAATAAGAATTCCAACCAATCCGTGTCAAAATACCCTCAATTAAGTAAAAAGGAGTCTTTAGTAAAACATGAACCATTACCCTCAATTAAGAACTAGAGGCTCCCAGGAGCCTGTATCGCTCACCTGAACCTGAAACCAAATAACCCTTTTTTATCCAGCTTTTCGTTGCTATAAGGAATTACCCAACACTTCTGCAAAAATCATTAATTTTGACCTTTTAAGGGAAATAACTCCTATAAGGAGGAGCTTTTGATGCTTAGAGGGAGAAGGGAGGTTCACTTCAAATTTGCTGTACCTGTTATACTTTTTTAACTATCAGTCGAAAACTCTCTCGACTCCCCCCCCTCCCCCCCCCCCCCCCCCCCCCTTTTTCATTTTTTCTATTTTAAGCCAACGTAGCTATGTAGGTAGTCAGGTGTCATGATTTGCAAAATTTTGGTAGAGGACGTCCTAAAAATGATGTGTGCAATGTTTCAAAGCAGTCCTTTCATTGGTTAAAGAGGAGAAGATTTTTTAAAATCAAGTAAAATAGATTAAAAAAATTTTCAAGGAGAATAATTCCTTATCGGTTGATCAGACAATCTTGACCCTAAAGTCATTTTTGTAGCCCTAATAGAGCAGAACAATTAAGCAATGCTAACTTTTTCTCTAGTTCTAATAATTTTTAAGATTTTGAGGCAAAAATGTGAAAAATAATCAATTTGGACTATAAAAGGGCAATAACTCCTATAAGGAGTCTCATACAACTTCAACCTAATGGAGTGTTTCGTAGAGCTTTTGATGCAGATGAAGGCATGTCTCTTCGGTTTTCCTGTATCTGTTACACTTTTTTAAATATAAGCCAAAAACTGTATTTTACCCCCCCCCCCTCCCCCCCTTCCTATTTTTAGCCATGGTGGCCATGTTGGTTAATCTTCAGCCATGGTTGGTACAAATTTGGTTGAGGACATTTGACGGATGATGTGTACAAAGTTTCAAAGCAGTACTTTCAGTTGTTTCAGAAGAGAAGATTTTAAAAAATCAATTAAAACTGATTAAAAAAAACAGTTCAAGGGGAATAACTCTTAAACGGTTAATCAGACAATCTTGACCCTTAAGTCATTTTTGTAGCCCTCATAGAGCAGAACAATTAAGCAATGCTAACTTTTTCTCTAGATCTAATAATTTTCAAGATTTTGAGGCAAAAATGGCAAAAATCTTCAATTTCGACAATTAAAGGGCAATAACTCCTACAAGGAGTCATCATACAACTTTGACCCAATGGAGTGTTTTGTAGAGCTTTAGATGCTGAAGCAGGAAAGTCTCTTCGGTTTTCCTGTATCTGTTATACTTTTTGAACTAAAAGCAAAAAACTGTATTTTGACCCCCTGTTTTATTTTTAGCCATGGCGGCCATGTTGGTTGGTCTGAGGCCATGATTTGGGCAAACTTGGTAGAGGGCATTTTACTGATGATGTATGCAAAGTTTCAAAGCAATCCCTTCAGTTGTTTTGGAGAAGAAGGTTTTTGAAGAAAAGATAATGACGACGACGACGACGGACGACGACGGACGCCAAGTGATGGCAATAGCTCACATGACCATTCGGGTCAGGTGAGCTAAAAAAGGAGTCTTAGGCTAAACATGAACCATGTTGGAATTCCAACCAATCCGTGTCAAAATACCCTCAATTAGATCAAAAGGAGTCTTTAGTAAAACATGAACCATGTTGGAATTCCAACCAATCCACATCAAAGTACCCTCAATTAAGAAAAAAGGAGTCTTAGGCTAAATATGAACCATGTTGGAATTCCAACCAATCGGTGTCAAAATACCCTCAATTAAGTAAACAGGAATCTTTAGTAAAACATGAACCATGTCAGAATTCCAACCAATCCACATCAAAATACCCTCAATCAAGAAAAAAGGAGTCTTAGGCTAAACATGAACCATGTTGGAATTCCAACCAATCTGTGTCAAAATACCCTCAATTAGGTAAAAAGGAGTCTTTAGTAAAACATGAACCATGTCAGAATTCCAACCAATCCACATCAAAATACCCTCAATTAAGGAAAAAGGAGTCTTTAGTAAAACATGAACCATGTCAGAATTCCAACCAATCCACATCAAAATACCCTCAATTAAGAAAGAAGGAGTCTTTAGTAAAACATGAACCATGTTGGAATTCCACCAATCCACATCAAAATACACTCAATTAAGTAAAAAGGAGTCTTTTGTAAAACATGAACCATGTTGGAATTCCACCAATCTGTGTCAAAATACCATCAAATAAGTAAAAAGAAGTCTTAGGCTTAACATGAACCATGTTGGACTTCCAACCAATCTGTGTCAAAATACCCTCAATTAAGAAAGAAGGAGTCTTTAGTAAAACATGAACCATGTTGGAATTCCACCAATCCACATCAAAATACACTCAATTAAGTAAAAAGGAGTCTTTTGTAAAACATGAACCATGTTGGAATTCCACCAATCTGTGTCAAAATACCATCAAATAAGTAAAAAGAAGTCTTAGGCTTAACATGAACCATGTTGGACTTCCAACCAATCTGTGTCAAAATACCATCAATTAAGTACAAAGAAGTCTTAGGCTTAACATGAACCATGTTGGACTTCCAACCAATCTGTGTCAAAATACCCTCAATTAAGTAAAAAGAAGTCTTAAGTAAAACATGAACCATGTTGGAAATCCAACCAATCTGTGTCAAAATACCCTCAATTAAGTAAAAAGGAGTCTTTAGTAAAACATGAACCATGTTGGAATTCCACCAATCTGTGTCAAAATACCATCAAATAAGTAAAAAGGAGTCTTTAGTAAAACATGAACCATGTTGGAAATCCAACCAATCCGTGTCAAAATACCCTCAATTAAGTAAAAAGAAGTCTTTAGTAAAACATGAACCATGTTGGAATTCCACCAATCATGTGTCAAAATACCCTCAATTAAGTAAAAAGAAGTCTTCAGTAAAACATGAACCATGTTGGAATTCCAACCAATCCACATCAAAATACCCTCAATTAAGTAAAAAGAAGTCTTAGGCTTAACATGAACCATGTTGGAATTCCACCAATCCATGTTTCATTATACCTTCAATAATTAAAAAAAAGTCTTCACACCTACCTTCTAACTAACAAGTGTTACCTCAATGACTTCTGTATTAAAAAACTTGCACCTTTTCTGATTTTGGTAATATCATTCTAACAGTCAACACAAATACATATTTTAAAATTGGCAGTAAAATTATATCTGTGCATAACTATACATCCCAGATGCCTATATTACAATTTAATATTAATGAAAAACAGTAATATTTCTGAATATTTCCTCTGTATACATTTCATACCTAATTTGAATAAATTTGCATACCTATATTGGTAATGCTACCTATTATGGTATATTTCAACTGAAGACATCATATGTTGAATCATAAGGGAATAGTTACCTCTGATCGATCATAAATTTTCCCATTGTGCAGGTACCCTGTCATAACCTCACGTATGTATTCCTCCATTTCATCGGAATCATAATCGGTAACAGTTTGGTAATTTTCATGGTAGACCCAGGATGATCTCTCCATCATTAAATGATGCGTCTTGTGATTGTTGAGGAAGTTACTTATTAGTTTAATAAATCCCATCATCATTATATTGTATTTATATCCTGCTCGATATTTAGTAAACCATATTTGTACAGATTAACTAATGTAGTTACCATAACCAATAAAATCCAATTAATAATTTAAGAAACTAGGCTGACAAATCCTTCTTATACAAAAAACTTACAAAAGAGTATTTATGTCATGCTCATAATCAACTAAAATTGTCAGTCAAATAAATAATGATAAACTTTTATCCATGACCATATCATATTGATATGATATTGATAGCAATAATTTAATATCCTATCGAATCTATGACAATTTATTTACTCCAAATATAATCCATGAACTCACAGAAATTTCCATATTAACTTAAAGGACAAAAAAAACATTGATCACTTTTGTGTATTTTGATTATAGTTATAAATAAAACTAAATATTTCACACTTGTTTAATAAATTGTACATGTGTGCAGTACTATACTGCTACCAAATGGATGTGTCCAGTGTTAGTCTGTGTGCCTTAGAGAATTAATAGTCCTCTCAACACAGTATGGTTCATTTGTGATTTCAAAGGAAAGTAGTTGATGCTACTTTAAGAAAATACTTCATATTGTTCATACAAGACAAATACACAAAATATCCCTGTCTACTTAGAACAAAATGTAAAGTAAATACTGTGATCGTAACTATATCTTCAGTTGGAGTTTATATGATGGAAAATGCACACAGTATAGTCCTAATCCTGCCTAAATATATCAAATAATGACCAGTGGTCATCATTGGTCATAATAGATGACAGAACTGTTATGTCATTCATGTTTGTTATCTGTCAAAGAGATTATGTCACATGGTCATAAAAACTGTACAATGTTAACCAAAAATAAACACTGACTGCATAATAACAGTATAAAGTTATACCAAACACAGTCTGATTGATTTGTTTGAGGTTTTCCATCATTTCTTCAACTATAGCATATATATTGTGTCCAGTTTTAACAGGAAAGAAACCTTGAGTATCGGTGAGAACTCGGACTTAAGCCAGAAAATCTAGCAACATTTGTCAAACTCAAACTTACAACTCGAGTTTATAAAATAACTATATAAACAATAAAAATAGAACTCTTGAACAAGAAACAATGACTATGTCCATAATGAAGATTTCATGGACTTGTACTGTTCAGTTACAATTTTGATAATTTTTTATTTCTGTGTATGCTTTTTTTTTATTTTCCAGAAATTTTCCTGAATGTGTAGCTTGCACACATTTGAAAATATATGGTAATAGTTAATGTATACTTTTCAATGGAGGTTGTCTGAAAAAGTGCGCTTCTTCCACACTTTGGAAATGGTTGACAATTATGTATGACCCTTAGTTTTCAAAGTAAAAATTTCTAATAAAAGATTGCAGTTGCAGAGCTTAGGAGTTCAGAACAGAACATTTTCTGTGGGATTGTACAGGAAAAAGAATACACATCACAAGCACCGTCATTTAAACATTCTGTTCAAAGAAATTATCTGAAATTTTGCTATTAAATGTCAAGTAACTGATAATCATTTAAGTGACAGAAAAACAGAGGCTCTTAAAAGTGTGTCACTAACTTGATTTACAATATCAAGAAAAGTCACACATTTTCAGTAGGATCCTTTGTTAAATTAAATCAAGAAGTGGTAGCCATTTTGAATTTCCAATAAAATATTGTGATGAAGACCAGCCAATAAACATTGTTTCCAAGGATTCAGTTGGTATAATGGGTTAAGAAGCCTTTTTTCAAAACTTTGTTTCAAATAGGTTTCTTTATTGAAGTAGACTTGTATATTTCCAGAAACAAGAAATGTTGTTGCTTTTGAAACATTATGAAATAGCTCAGCAGGAAAAGCTTACAAGGGCATTTAATCTTGTTAGCTTTCTATTACTCATAGTAATAATTTCATGAGTACTATGCTCGACTTAAATGGTCATAAAGGTAAAATTATTTTGAAACAAATTTTCCATTCAAATTTAGCTCCAGCAAAAATTCTGAAAGTTAAGCAAAATATTTTTGGTGCTGGTCACAAGCCCAACAAAATGAATTTTTTATTTCAATTAGTCTGCAATCAGCTATGTAACAAGTGATAATGATAGATTACCTGACTCTACAGGGGAGATCAAGCAGGTGATGATGATAGCTTAACTGACTCTATACAGTTGAAAGCAATAGAAAATTTTGGGTCTCTTGAGGTCAATTTGAACATAACTTGTAACTTGTAAGCATTTTTGACAGAATTATTTCCCTTACTGAAAATTTTCATCATTTTGGATACACATCGAATTCATGCTATTTATAAATTTGCCTTTTAAATCTTTAATAATTTGATATGGTTCTAACGGTATGTGTGTGATTAGTATTTAAAATTTTAATGGAATTTAAAAATAACCATAAATATATAAAAAAAATTGGAAAAATAACTAATAATAGAATAAAAATTTGTCAACACAAATGCCAAAAGATCCTTTTAATGAAAGATCTAATTGAAAAGAAAAAACAATCAAAATTTGATTAAAATTAAATGTACCAAACATGAAAAGTATTAAAAAAATTAAGGTCCATTTTGTTGCAAAAACTAAATGAGTTTTATAATAAAAAATATTAACATTTATTTTTAAATATTGTAAAAAAAAATATCGACCAAAACATCTCCATTTAAATAAGATAACAAATTTTAATATTGCATTTTTTATTGTTTCCTTTTTCCACAATTTTGACCGTAATTTTAATACAGAAATGCTAAGGAAGTTTCCTGGTAAAAAAATCTTTACATAAGTTTGTGTCTAGTTAAATTATATATAAAATCTTGTGTCATTATAATTAGGTCTGTAAACTACAGTAGACATTATAAATCTGTCTCCATAATCCAGCAGTCTATTAATCATAATTAATTCCATGTACATCAATTCATATTTTATTTCATATGTACAATCAAGTACCGATTTCATTTGTACAAAGAAAAAATCCAAGGCTGTTTTGTTAATTCATCGATTTAAAATTTTTGTTCTCAATGCATTACATCACAACATATTTATTCTCTATTTATTCAATAATAATTCTTAATCACGGAAAAGCTTTAATATGTTGTATTTGTGTGCATCCAACCAAATAATATAGCATGCAGACGGTCAAATTGTGCACTTGACAGACGAAAACAAAAGAGATCTCAAATTTGATATGTGATTACGCAGTGGACGAGAAAATACTCAAATCTTCTTTTGTCTACCATATTGATTATCGGGTGCAGCTAATACTTCCTTGGTATAAAGTTCTGAAATGTACTCCAGGTTCAAATAATGCTTTTTAGGATGGGAGCTTATCAATATTCAATAAACATTGAATGTCAGAACAACAAGTTTACAATCAATACTACACAGCTACAAATTATTCTTTGTAACTGATTGCAGACAGATAGGTTGACTCTCATCAATTTTTTCTCACCATTAAATTTAATAATTTGACCAGAGGCCCCAAGAACACTGCCATTTCTCAACTGAACTACAAATACATGAGATGAAAAAACAAAAGAAAAATCAGTAAAATAATTCATATTTGTTAAAATAAACCCAGAGTATAAACTACTCTTTTTTTTAACAAAAAAATCTTAAAAACTTATGCTGATATTATTTCAAAATAATTGGTATCAGCCGCATTAAATGATTTTCATTTTTTAGTAAGTTGGCAGGGACTTTCCAAGGAGTGTGCATACAGAGTTATGTTCAAATTTACAATGAAATTTTTTTGTTGATTTAATGTCAAAATACATGTAAGCCTAATTTATATATATTTGGCAATATCAGCATCATTTTTGTAGTAAAACCAGAATACATTTTAAACTACTTTTCACACGACTACGTCTTAACTCTGAGCTGGTTTTACTAAAAACGAAGCAAAATCTTGCATTTGAAAATTGTCTCTTTTTTTAACTTTCAATATATACATAAGAAGAACAGATTAAAAAATACAAAAAAAATCAAATGAAGTTTAACGATTATGGTGGTCATTAGCTTACTTGTCAAAATAGTTCCCATCAATCATTTGCACAAAAAACACAAAACCTTGAAATAAAACATTAAACAGAAAGAAACATAAATTTAAAACACAATTAAAATTTCTGTAATCAACATTTGATAATAAATCACATTAAACTGAATAATTGCTAGAAAGAAGTCATAATTATGCATACTTTTGTCTGACATGCTATTGTTTCCAGGGGAGTTTATGTTACAGAAGCTGTGGTGAAAATCTATGAACAATTTTGAAAGGACAAAGTGATTTCTAAACACACAAAGGCAGGTGTGCCATGACAAAAATCAATACTGATGTTTTAATCTTTCAACACATAAATTACAGTGACTGATATTCTAATGATTTTATTCTAATGAGGAGTATTTTATAAAAGAAAATCAACATCTTTTGAAAAAGTTGGACCAAACAGATGTGCAATAAATTGATTTATAAAATTCTGCACCAAAGTGATTCATGGCAAAATTATAACTTCTTTGTTATAAAATTCTAGTGTATTTATTTTGTATATCTATTTGTATTATTTTGGTTTGTCAAGTGTATGTTTTATATTGTACTTACTGGTATTATACCAGATAGCAAATAATTAATAACAACATATATACAGGGCAAATATAATCATTTTTACAAAAAAATATGAAATTTCAGTGATTTTGTCTCAACAAAATCATGGTTTCAGGCCATAAATTCAATTGCTTAGAATAGGAGGAGGGTACTGCTTAAAGACAGTAGACAGAACAATATTTTTGCATGTTTATTAAATGAAAAACAATGTCCTGCATGTACAGTACACACGTTTGCAAACTGCATGTAAATATTGATGACATTATAGTCTATATCTCTGATACGTTTTTGTTTGTTTAACCCCACTTTCAGCAACTTATAGCAGTTTATTATAGTTTATATTGGAGGTGAAGCCAATTGGTATCCACACAAAAAATCCAACCTTCGGATTCGGCAAGAAAACTGGTGATCTTGTACAGCACCAATCTACCTGTAGTAGGGATGGAACCAACACCCTTTTGTTAACAGGCACATGATCAACAGTAGAAGATTACCTTAACCACTAGGCCACTAAAGCCGTCTATATATCTTCAAACAGGGACAAATGTAAACAGGTGCTCTTATATACATTATGATCCCTAAATCTATAAATGTTGGTTGCCTAAATAAATTAAGTGGCATTTCCCCAAAACTTTGGTATCCTTAGTCATCCAAATGGCATTATGTCATGACTTTGGTCTCCTAAATCATACAAGTGGCATTTCATCAAGACTTTGGTCTACTAAATCATCCAAGTGGCATTTCATCAAGACTTTGGTCTTCTAAATCTTCCAAATGGCATTTCATCAAGACTTTGGTCTTCTAAATCATCCAAGTGGCATTTCGTCAAGACTTTGGTTTTCTATATCATCCAAGTGGCATTTCATCAAGACTTAGGTCTTCTAAAGCTTCTAAATGGCATTTCGTCATGACTTTGGTCTCCTAAATCATCCAAGTGGCATTTTGTCAAGACTTTGGTCTCCTAAATCATCCAAGTGGCATTTCCTCAAGACTTTGGTCTTCTAAATCATCCAAGTGGCATTTCGTCAAGACTTTGGTTTTCTACATCTTCCAAGTGGCATTTCCTCAAGACTTTAGTCTCCAAAATCATCCACGTCGCATGTCATCATGACTTTGGTCTTCTAAATCATCCAAGTGGCATTTCCTCAAGACTTTGGTTTCCTAAATCATAAAAGTGGGATTTCGTCAAGACTTTGGTCTTCTAAATCTTCCAAGTGGCATTTGTGAAGACTTTGGATTCTAATTCATTCAAGTGGCATTTCGTCAAGACTTTGGATTCTAATTCATTCAAGTGCATTTCGTCAAGACTTTGGATTCTAATTCATTCAAGTGCATTTCGTCAAGACTTTGGATTCTAATTCATTCAAGTGCATATCGTCAAGACTTTGCACTGCTACATGTAAATGAAGGAAGACCTTTTTTGTTTTTTATGCATTGCTTAAAATGGCCCATTGTCACTGCCTATAATCAATATCATTGGACACTGATAAATAGCTGTCTATGAAAGTTCCTGTGTATAGCAAATATAAAACCTTGATATTAACAATAAATAGAACTAGATTAACAAAGACTACATTGCAATAAATACAAAAAAATGTACCCACAAAGTACAGAGAACACGAGAACAATATCTGTGTCAATACAGTTCGGAAATGATCCTTAAATTAAAACATTTTAAATATAATTGATTGATTTACTGTAGCTTAATGTCCATCCAGCAATATTTCAGCCATATTCAGGATGTGTTAATTTTATGGAGCATGGATAAAAAAATAATGAATTAACAAAACTTGTGTGACCTCAAACGACAATGACCATATACTAGAATATTCTGGTACCCTGACGATGATATCCTCATTAGCCTAAGCGGCCTTCGGATAATGAAGGAAGACCTTTTTTGTTTTTTATGCATTGCTTAAAATGGCCCATTGTCACTGCCTATAATCAATATCATTGGACACTGATAAATAGCTGTCTAGGAACATTGGATTTCAACGGTGAGAGCGTTGAAATTTGACGTTCGGGTATTCTCTAGACTAACCATATAGTATTATAGATAAGTTCAAGTAGACCGAACGTATTATTACGTCATTCTCTTTATGACGTTCAATGTTTACATTTCTCAGCTGAGTTTACATTAGGATTTCAGAATTCAAACGTAAAGTTAAAATGTAATTTATATTAAAATTTTATAAAGAAAGGGTATTCCCATGTTTAAAAAATGTTTGGCATGTGCATGTAATATTAAATGGCGTCATAATATTAACCAATGAAAATGTTTATATCAGAGGTCCTGACCTGGTGTTATATTTGAAGTGAAGCTTGCGTCAATGAAAAATATTGCACCAGGAGACCAGGTTAATACTAGAATAACTGGAAACTAAGATATAAATAGTATATATCACACAATATATAAATTAACATTTAATATATAAAATAATTTCATTTATTTCATATTAATGATGTAACAACCAACGTCATTGGGTAATTCGCCGTCTGTATTTTTAACTACAGTTAATGTGTTTAAGAAAAAAAGATTCAATCTGGTTGTATCAACCAAAGAGCTGTATCTAATCCACTGTTACAGCCTGGAGTTTGATAAAGCCAGGGCTGCATAGTGATACAGCCTGAAGAAAATATTTTATATAAGTTTTCTGTGCCATAAAACAAATGCATGTACATACATGTATATTGAAAAGTTTATTTTTTCTTGGAAACTATAGAACTTTTTTGTTTTTCAATGTGTTCAATGAAATAAAAGCAATAGTAACTTGTACTTATGACAATATCAGAAGTATGGATTTCCGAATGACACGATTCGGACCGTTTATCTGGTGACATACCTTGCCACTGTCTCAGGCAGTAACACGATAAACAGTCCTTCATCAGTCTGTAATTCTGGATACAGCCTATGCCCAAGTTACTATGGATACAGCCTACGCCCAAGTTACTATGGATACAGCCTACACCCAAGTTACTATGGATACAGCCTACACCCAAGTTACTATTACAAACTAGTAAAATTGTGTCACCAGCAACAGTTCTAAATAAATTATTATATGAATAACTGAATGTGGGTCACATCAACAGTCCACCAAGACATACTGATGGTCATATGGACACTGGCATGGCACATATTCTGACCTTGGTTCATTATTTAAAAGATAACTAGCATATGTTATCCTGAAATGACCCTTAACACAATAACTGAATAAAAATATAACAACTAACGCTGGCATGAGAATTGAATAAAAAGATCCCAACTAATGCTGACATGAGAACTAAATTAAAAGATCCCAACTGATGTTCACACAAGAACTGAATGAAAGATCACAACTAATGCTGACATGAGAACTAAAATGTAAAAAGATCACAACTAATGCTGACATGAGAACTAAATTAAAAGATCACAGCTAATGCTGACAGGAGAACTGAATGAAAAGATCACAACTAATGCTGACATGAGAACTAAATTAAAAGATCACAACTAATGCTGACATGAGAACTAAATTAAAAGATCACAACTAATGCTGACATGATCACTGAATGAAAAGATCACAACTAATGCTGACATGAGAACTAAAATGTAAAAAGATCACAACTAATGCTGACATGAGAACTAAAATGTAAAAAGATCACAACTAATGCTGACATGAGAGCTAAATTAAAAGATCACAACTAATGCTGACATGAGAACTAAATTAAAAGATCACAACTAATGCTGACATAAGAACTAAATTAAAAGATCACAACTAATGCTGACATGAGAACTGAATGTAAAAAGATCACAACTAATGCTGACATGAGAAATGAATGTAAAAGATCACAACTAATGCGGACATGAGAAATGAATGTAAAAGACTACAACTTATCACACATAAGCATGTACTCGAGTATGTTCAAGAGACTCATAATCTGAAAATGTGTCCTTGGATAGCAACATGCTCACATTACCACATTACAATATATATATCTGTAAATGAACCTGCCTGATGAAGCTGTTGCACTGAAAATTTCTGCTACTAAAGAAAAGCTCTCAATATCTAAAATCATGGCATTAACCTCTGAAATGCTATTTAACAAGATAAAAGTCTTTCAGTTCCTTTAGCATTTATCAATACAAATAAAAAATTCAAATTCCATGTTTATAGAATATAAATGTAAGCCAAAGTGTATACCAACATAGCCTTACCTCAGACAGACATTTAGAGAGCCTAATTACCTAAGACAGACATTTAGATCTGTATACCAACATAGCCTTACCTCAGACAGACGTTTAGATATCCCTTTTGCATGAGACAATTTCATAGTCTTTGTGAGTCTCCCACAACAGCAAGAATCCCAATTTTGTTCTGTAGAATCCTGGTCTAACTCCTTAGAACCAATCACACAAACATTTGACAAAGTGCCTTCATGTGTGAGGTACACAAGGTGTGGTAGTCCCACACCTAGAAGGGGACAGGATTTGTCACTATTGCACGTCATTTAGACTTTCATTTGTTAAACAAGATAGAAATCTTTAACCTCTGGACGCTTTTTGTTCATCATGTCAAAATGTAAACAATTCAAATACAAATTAATGACATAATTATCTATGTAATTGTCAAATCCTGTTTTAAAATTACTAGCTTTCTCCACACTAATGATAACATCTACATATCCCGGGGCTAGTGGTCCAAGGTGAAAAAATCACACTGTACATTAGATTTTGACAAATTCTCCAATTATGACATATTAGGACGTTACAGAATGAATCTCCTCCAAACACAACACATGGCTTGGATCGATACTATTACACATTCTCCACTGAATAAATTATGAAGAAAAAATCATAACAAAGACCTCAATATTGATTTGTTTTGGTTTTACCTGTAGTAAATTGGTATAATCACAGGTGTCTTAAACTCACATGCAATTACAATAACGATGTTTCCATTCATAAAACAACTATATCGTGGACATCTAATTATTTCCTATGTTAATGTTAAAATATAATGTAAACTCATGACAAATATGGATTAATTTATTGATTTCAAATATTTATTATGAGTATTAAAATTTTTAATCTTTTTTCAAATAAATTTTTTAGCTTTATTTTGTTTTAATACCAATATTTACATACAATGCATGCTCATGTGTTAATTTTCTCATTAATTATACATGAAGAGCCAACAATATATTCCAATTTTTAATTTATATTAATCTACAAACATGTTCACCGATTTCCCGTCTAATTGTCATAGGTCATAAGTCATTGTTATTTCCCGTCTAATTGTCATAGGTCATTGTTAGACAGATATTTTAAGCTCTGCTACATTTATTAAAAGGATATTCTGAGGACTATGACAATGTTATGGTTCAGTGGTTTAATCAACCACAAAACATATAAATGATAACTTATTATTCAGATATAAATCAATAATAAAGTTACAACAATATCCATGTTACACATTGATTCAGATCAAAATCTGTTTTCTTTAGGGATTCAAACACAATACATAATTTTAAAATGTTCTCCAAGTCTGGTGGCTCTTTCCACAGGGATCTCAAAATATGGCAATTGTATGAGAATATTAAGTCAACTACATTACAAAAGTGATGCCTATTTCGGTGAATTGAGCCACATAGTTAACATATGTATTCTTACCCTCTTTCCATCATACAACATGTATCTAACTGAAAAATATAACTCTTAATTTATAGAATAGTGATATCTACAAACTGTATAATGGGACAGTCTTTAATTGCAAGTCAGTCGCAAAGAGCATGAGAAATGAAAAAAAAAATTAATAAATGCTACACATTTTAATGTATTGAAGGTCACCATTTGTCTGTGACCTTACTCAATACTTTATTTATTTACCCAAAAGGTTTATATTCTTGGGTAATTAACAACTGTCTAACACAAATTTGTTTTGGCATCACCTCAAAAACATTAAAACATTACATAATTTTTCAAAGAGAATTTTAAACAGCAATTATCGGTATTCAAATTCAACTACAATATTTATTTAGAAGATTGATGTTGTCATGTTTTATTTGGAAAACATAAACAAATTTTATTTAAAAACAGTCTGTATGTCTAATCTGTATAACACATAATTATAAAAGTCATTTCTGAACCATTTAATAAACACAACATTACAGGACCCCCAAAATAACAAGACGAAGTCTAGAAAAAGCCATGCCCTATAGGGCTTCCAAAAAACCAAGACGAATCTAAATCCTTTGGCCATGCCCTACAGGGCTTCCAAAAAACAAGATGAAGTCTAAATCACTTGGCCATGCACACCTCTATGTGTGCAATTATAAGTACATTATTTAAATTAGCTTTAAAGCTGTACCAGACGATACCCAGACAAAACAGGTACCCCAATCAGACAAAACAGGTACCCCAATCAGACAAAACAGGTACCCCAATCAGACAAAACACGTACCCCAATCAGACAAAACAGGTACCCCAATCAGACAAAACAGGTACCCCAATCAGACAAAACAGGTACCCCAATCAGACAAAACAGGTAAACCCAAACAGACAAAACAGGTACCCCAATCAGACAAAACAGGTACCCCAATCAGACAAAACAGGTACCCCAATCACTTATTTTTAGATATGTAACAAAGATCAAAATCCTTTCCATTATGTGTTTAAATATCCTACTAAATATAATGGCTATAGTTGTAAAGCTGTAGAAGACAGCCAGACAAAACATGTAACCCCTACATTGCCTGCAACCTGCAAACTTAAGAATACTTCACAAAAATCAAAATCCTTTGACCACTGTGAGCCACCATTATGTGTACAAACATCCTACAAAATATAATTGCTGTAGCCCTAAAACTGTACAGAATAAATGGACAAGCAATGCACCCTAATGTACAACTAATTTGGTCAGGAAGTGTCAGCTTGCTAGTTAATAAAGTATTAAACAATGGTTTAAATATTGCAAATATTGGTTCATATGTACATACATTTGTACTTCAAGTTGTTTTGATCCACACCGTTATTTCAATGTACGTACATACACAATTAAGGAAATGTAGTTTACTATCAACAATATTCTATTCAGAAATATATTTAATTTTATATTTCTAAATGACTTAAGCAGTTTCTTTATATTTTATTATTACTTCAAACAGAAAGCCAGTGCTGAAAATTAAAATCTTCAATTTCTTGAATAGATGTATTTACTGCTTCACATGCAGTTTATGCAAATATTGTGCTTGTAAATAAAGGCATGCAATAATAACTTGAGGCTCCCAGGAGCCTGTAATCACTCACCTGAAACACAAAACATTTCAAGCTATCTTTAAATTTTTGCAATTTACAATTTCAGTCTAGCTGTTATAGCTTTTGCGGTACTCGGCAAATAGGCAAAAACTAAAAATTTCTTTTAAAATATTGGTAAAGGGCAATTACTCTTAAATGGTGCAATCAGGCAATTTCTGAAAAATAATATGATTTGTAGGCCTCGTCGTCCACATTTATTAAGTAATTTACAGTTTACTCTAGCTGTTAAAGCCTTTAATTTACATGTACATGTATAACACAAAAACTTATCATTTTGTCTGAATTTGTCATTAAAAGGCAAGAATGTCTATAATGAGTGGCATCTGACAATTTTGGATTAAGTATTGATTTGTAATTCTTGCCTTGCTGGTCAATTTTGCAATTTACAGTTTCAATCTTTTAGTATGGCTGTGATGGCATATAAGTTTTTATAAACAAGTATTATTAAAGGACAATAACTCCTATAAGGAGTCACGGAACTATTTTTAGGACAATAACATGGTTTGTAGACGTGCCCTTTTGATTATTTTTCCTATTTGCAGTTTTACTCTATGTATTAGTTCTGATTTCTACGGCAAAAACTGGTAATTTAGTCATGTAAATAGCACAGAGTGGAGGAAACTGTCCCTCCACTATCCTCCACCTCCAATCTGCGATATTAAAATTCAAGGAGCCTGTAGAGTATAAGCAAAGACAGGTCATATTCTGTGTTGACTAAGTATCATAAATGCCTTACCTAAAATTAACCAACAGGAATCTGAAAAAGAAAAAAAACCAAAGCATAGAATCATCCAAGGTTTTAGTTAATTTATACATGTACATGTAACAGATTTGTAATTGTGTTTTGATCAGTACTTAAGACTATTATTTTTGGATTCCTTGGGATATTTATTAGTAAATGTTTAACTAAAATATCAAAACATGCTCATGATTTTCAACAAAAAAAAACATCAGACATATCATGGGCAACAGTTTTTATTGGGGGGGGGGGGGGGGGAGTACACAGAGAAACCCCCACTGACAATCCTTGTCAATTCAGATTAGAGTTGAATGCGCACTGCCCACACTGAGACTTAAAACCCGCAACCTCAGTGTTGACAGACCATGTGATCCATATTAGAGGAAATACCTTAATCACTCGTCCACAGAGACCCCATTTTCTTAAGAGCTGGCCATGGGGGACAAGGGTCTATGACATGCTGGCAGAATGAGATCAGATAATACAACACATACATGTATTTATAGATCAATGGAAAATAAGTTGCAAAATAGCAAAAAATCATGCTTTCTGCACAATTATGAATTTTTGCATCAAAGATTTTCACACACATGCATGCAAGACCAGGGTTTTAGCCACAATTCTGAAACCAATTTATTCACCAACGAATATAATGGCAACAAATTTTCATATTTCTTTAATTGTTCATGTACTCATTCTAGTTCTTTTGTGTACATCTATATAATGAAAAAAAGTCATACTAGTATAGTTAATTTCAATGAGTCCAGATTTGTTGGTGTTACATGTATATCATATATATGTACTAGTAGAGAATGAAAAAAGCCAATTTGAAATAAATATATTTAATACTACAATATAGCTTTAACTCTCAGGTACAAATTTGCTGGTAATGTTAGTTTTCATGGTTGTGAATAAAAAGAAAACACTTCAAAGATTCTAATTAAATGAACAATTGTTTAAGAGTCATTTATACTACACTGTACTAACCTGATTTTTATAATCTTTTTAAATTATTGGTACAAGATCTAGATATATATGTTAACATGTGGAAGGATTATTATCCTTAGCCTTTTTCTCAACAATCACAAAACTACAATCTGATTTTTACGACAGTAATATTAAGCATTCATGTAGTGAATATTATCTAGCAGTTACTTGTTCTGTACATATAGTATTTTCTGGGAACTTTATTTATTTTTGAAAAGTCCTGATAAATTCTAAACACAAGATTAATTTGACTTTCCATGAATAAATGGTGACTTATACTAGACAGTGGTGGATCATCAACACCATCAAACAAACAAACAAACTAAACTAAACCTTTTAGCTTGTACATGTACAGTACATGAACATGTATGTCTTATTTGTTTTTGTATGGGAATATAGATTTTCTTAATTTACTTCATAATAAAACACAGATTACCAGTGTTTACAGTGATTTTAGGTAAAGATGACACAGAATGGTACCAATGCAACCAGAATACTGTACATAAAATAATTCTGACAGTTTTGTATGTATTTATAACTGCATATCTGTACATACAAAGGAGCACTTTTAGGAGAATGTTACACTGTTGAAATGAATGAACTAGATAAATGGATGCAGCAATTGTGCAATCCAGACTGAATCTGTACAATTTTTAAACAATATAAATGAATGCAACAAATGCTGTGAAAAATTAGAGTAACACAATTTCATGCTAAGGCAGCTTAACAACAGATTAATACCTTTATTATTTAAAAAATGTGTGCATTTAATATTTTAAAACAAGATACTAGTACAAATAAATCTGAAATCCTGTAAACTGTTTTGGTTATACTGCAAATATGAGTACCAGTAAGCTTCAATTATTTAATATGTCATTTCTGTTTATTAATAATTGTATTGCTGTATGATTATTACTGTATATCTATCTTCTAAATGAAAGGGAACATCAATTTGCAAGTATTTGTGATGAATTACATGAATGTAACACTGAAAATTATTCATTTCATATCACTGGCTATCCATGCCATCCACACATCTACCAAGATCTGTCTGTTATTCTTAATTGTATTAAGATAAATTACAATTTACTGGTTAAGTTGTAGTGGCGTAATCACTCACTTTTCACTGGTTAAACTGTATGTATATTCTTAGAGTTTGCATTGGTACATTGTAACACATAAGGCTTCCACCAGGGAAACAGCTCTGCCTTTTGCCTTTCTTTCAAGTTCTCCCCAGCTGTATCCCAACTCAAGTAGAGGTGAGAGTATGCATCCTTGTCTGACCCCAGATGTTATCAAAAACCAGTCTGTGTGTACACCATCATGCTGTACTGCACATCTGAATCTGTCATACATTTCTTTAAGGATGCTGCTGTCTCAGCTCTCTCTGCTTGTTCATTGATGCAACTCCTTTTGTCCTTCTTTGCATTTTTTTTTACTTCCTTGTTACATTTTTGTAAATCTGCTGTACTCAACCTTTTTGTTGTTATCATTAGGGTTGGCTAACATTTGTTGTTTGGCTTCCTTTCTTTTCTCGCCTTTCTCCCAGGTGTTATCAGATAGCCACTCTCTTCTATGTTAGTTTCTAAAACCTCTTCTATGTTAGTTTCTAAAACCTAATACCTCTTGACAGGACTCTTTGTATATACCACAAATGTCTTTCCAGTTCTCATTAACTTAACAATCCTCTAAAGTATAATCTTCTCAAAGCCTGATATTTATTCCTTAATTAGTACAGTGCTGAATTCCTGCTGTTTCTCAACATTCTTCAGCTGTTTTATGTCAAATGCAGTACTTTTCTGTTGCTTTCTATTTTTTCTTAGCTTAAGCCTTTTTTTTTCAGTAACAAGGTGGTGGTCACTACCAACATCAGCTCTTCTCTTCACAATTACATCTATCAATGATGTTCTCCACTTCTTGTTGATTGGGATGTAATCTATCTGGTTCTTGTTACATCCATTCGGTGAGACCCATGTTTCTTTGTGTATGTTTTTATGGTGGAATAGCATGCCTCCAATAACCAGATTGTTGACAAGATGTGTTTCCACAAGTCTTTCACCATTTTGTTGGAGGTACCCATTCTATGTTTTCCCATCTGAGCCAACTTTGTCATTTCCAACCTGATCTCCCATTACTGGTTAAACTATCAAGGTCTAAAAAAGTAAGAGAATCTCCTGTCGTCCAACGCTGAGCCATCCGGACAAATGCAAGCACATGGGTAAACAAGGACCTGAACCTGATATCAAATACACCTTGAATACTAAATAACTTGAACAAGTAAAGGAGGAAAAAGACATTGATGTGGTTATTGATTCAGAACTGAACTTTGATAAGCATATCAGTGATAAAGTAAACAAAGCCAACTCTATGTTTGCACTACTGAGAAGGACATTCCAATTTTTAGATGCGTCAACCTTGGTCCCTTTATATAAGACACTTGTACGAACTCACTTAGAATACGCTAGTTCAGTTTGGCACCCGTACAAAGCGAAGCACTTGGATATGATAGAAAATGTTCCAAGGAGGGCCACAAAACAACTTCCTGGTCTAAAGGACATGACTTATGCTGACAGATTGAAGAAACTGAATCTAACAACTCTCAGTTTTAGTAGAACATGCGGAGACACGATAGAACTATAAGATATTAAATGGGAAATACGACCAAGAAGCAACAACATTTGTTAAACTTTGGAAAGACATGTCAGTAAGAACTGGGATATGGGGAAACAGCTTAAATATCTATCCACAAGAGCATGGACTGAACTACGTAAAAACTCGTTCACCATCAGAGTAGCAAAAACCTGGAACAATCTCCCAGACATAATAGTTACCGCACCAACAGTTAACACCTTTAAGAACAAATTAGATAAATTCTGGAAGAACCAAGAACTCTTATTCGATGACCACAGAGCTAACATCACTGGAAGTGTAATCGAATATGAGCTAGAGACTGGTATAGAGGAAGAGAATTCCTGAACCAGTAAAACAACCTATAGTCAACTTTACCGTGTCCATACGACGGGTTTTTGCTTGACAAAATTTGAAAACTGCTACCGCGTTTGGTCGAGTTTATGGTCCTTTTGTATATCTCATATTACAGTATTTGAAGGTAACAATTATTTTCCACAGTTAATCGGCTTTTTGAAATGCGTCCGTTTTTTCATTTCGCCAGATCGATTTTCCATACTAAATTTTGACCTTGTTTTGAACGGAACTGTACGTTAGGAAAATTCCATTGTTGTCTATTCGAAATCCTTCGGGTGTTGTCGTCTGCAGTTGAGGCGGGAAAAGTCTCGCGGTTTGTCCGAATACCATTGTACGTTACGAAAACAGACGAACGTTTGTAAACAACATTAGACCCCTTAAGATACAAAAATGGCTGACTTCCTATGGAAAATCGATCTAGCAAAATGAAAAAAAGGCCGCATTTCAAAAAGCCGATTAACTGTGGAAAATAATTGTTACCTTCAAATACTGTAATATGAGATATACAAAAGGACCATAAACTCGACCAAACGCGGTAGCAGTTTTCAAATTTTGTCAAGCAAAAACCCGTCGTATGGACACGGTAAAGTTGACTATAAGTAAACCTAATTAAAAAATAGGACTAAAAGTCTAAAAAGCAATGGGTGGCAGAGGATTTTCCGACTAGGTCTTATTCAGTTCAGTTCAGGTTAGAGCGACCAATACAATGAATTGTTCATTGCTCTTGACTACAATAATACAAGGAATGAAATTACAATAGCCAATGCAAAAGTCACACACTATATTTCAATAAAAAAGTCAATGGAAAATAATCTTCATCATGTGAGCTCACTCAAAAGTAAACGGATAATATAATTTTATATACCAGAAAACACCCATCCAATCATATCATCTTGGTGCACTGCCACTGTCATTGTGTCTACTGTACCTTAATTCAAAATGGCTTAACGTAAATCTATGAGAATACTACATGTATATAATTGGTAATTTTTATATTCGAAGGGGAGTTAGTAAAGTTAATCTATGTGATAAGTATATAATTACATGAATATAAGCAGATTTCCTGAATTATAAGTTATCTCTCACTTGTCACAGGTTTTAATTATATCCACACTCGGAAGCACCTAAAATTTCCGGGATAAAAATGTAGCACTTTATTGGGATTTTTATCGTAATGTACAAAAAACACATGTATAAATATATATTACATATATTAACGCTATTTATCTGTTTTATCAATTTCATTTGTGCTTTAAATATTTGCCAACAGAGTATTTAACATTTTCTTTGGTTCTTTTCTTATCTATATTCTTATGGTTGGTGTTTTGACAGACCGGAAGTAGGATGTTGACATAATAAAAAAAAATTACACCACAAGAATGCTTTTTTATATGAAATGGCATCAGCAGAACCTGATAAAAGAAAGGTTTTACAATGAATCAGTTTTATTGTATTTCATTTTGTGAAAATTTGTGTCAGACTTGGCATGTCACATTCTCTGAATTGCTGAAGACTAAGTAAGAAATGTAATATGACATAATGTTTACATTTATTTAATGGTTAAACTGGGTCCTACTAAACGCAGAGAAGTGCAGAGAAGTGAAGAGAAGTAATTAAAAAAATGATTTATTCGATTAAATAAAGGTTTCGTATATATATATATTTGTTATATTTTGTTTAAGGATTAACTACAAAAAATATTTTCTCCATCGAGGGATAACAAAATTTCCGTTTTGCACATTGTATAATCCGCGTAGCATTGTATAATCCGCGTAGCGGATTATATTAAATGTGCACAATGGAAATTTTGTTATCCCTCGATGGAGAAAATATTTTTTGTAGTTAATACTTATAAATAAATTCAAACAATAGAATAAACTCAACAATTTTATTTTTGTAACTGGACATTTTTTTAAAAAGAGATCAACACAAAAACTGTTATTTTCCCGTGGAGTAATATATGACGTCAAATGGCGCGTGTCTCCATGACGATCAAATTTGTTTTCCATCCTCTGATAGAAAATATTTTCCAGCCAATCAAAAGTCAGTATTCTCGCAAAATTTATTTATATAAATTTAACAAAATTGACTAAAATACGACCTTATTTCAATATAATTCGTCTGTGAATAGACGATTTCGAGCAGTTCGGCGATGTTTACATAGGTTGTAATGGCTGACAATATAGAGAAGTAACTGTATAATGTATCACACATGATGTTTATTATGTAATAAGTATGATTAGGAACAATTTCATCACAAAGAACACCTTCTGTGAAAAAAATTGTTATTAAGACTATAAAAAAGAGTGATTTCATAGAAAGTAAACCAGGTGTACACTCTCGTACATTGTGTAAACAAATGTGCATATAATTACACTACGCTTACCGGTTAAATTCCGGATTGACAGTTCATATTGGACAACCATTATACACAATGAATAAAATATATAATGGAAGAGCCCCCCACGCCACGTCAAGGCTATGAGCTTAACGTCTCGCGTCTGGTCCTGCTCGAGATCAAACAACTGTTTAATTAAGTCACCTTAAGGACTACCCAGTCAGTAATCCGCTTAATAACATTGTTGTAAGACTCGTTGCAGTTATTGTACCAGAGATATAGAACAATATACCATATTATATTAGAAACTGTGTCATGCCGTACATTACACAGATCCACTCCCAAAACCACCCGG
The DNA here is from genome assembly GCA_944474755.1 of Limnoperna fortunei. NCBI lineage: Eukaryota > Metazoa > Mollusca > Bivalvia > Mytilida > Modiolidae > Limnoperna > Limnoperna fortunei. The sequence continues at coordinate 5,433,915 of OX104111.1, forward strand.
AATTTACTGTTCAGTTTTGTCAATCGCCATATTGAATTTACATCGAACAAATTTTGATGAAATAAAGTCCGTTATTATTAATCTAAGTTCGTTAAACATGTTAAAGCTTATTTAACATAATAAATTGTGTATGAATAAACTTTTTGGATACATTTATTCAAGAAAAATAAACCATTATTTATGTTTCTCTCGTACTTCTCTCCACTGTAGGCCATTATATCGTATGTAAACATCGTCCAACTGCTCGAAATTGTCAACTAAATGATATTTTGAGTAAAAATATGTACTTCTTAATGTTCATTTATATATTATAAAACATATGTATATATAATAAACCTTTATTTAATCAAATAAACCATTTTTTAATTACTTCTCTTCACTTCTCTGCATTTCTCTGCACTTCTCTGCGTTTAGTATGACCGGTTAAACTTGTTTGTCATATAAAATTCATAGAGTAGACAAAATGGGAATAGACAAAGTATGAATGAATCTACTCACGATTTGCTGTTTTTATATACTTCTATATTATATAATTTGTCTGTGTACTAGTATAAATCATATATAAAAAAATGTGCATGTTAGTCTATTTTAGATTTTAGAGTGAAACGAAAAACTGCGTGTAAATATTCAATTGGGTTTAAATGACATGTTCAGCAATGTTGCAGCTATATCATAGATTTCAGATTTTGTGGGCAGAAGTCAAAGAATAAGGAGGAAACCTCTTTAGTTCACTAAAATAAATATTCAGTTCAGATATAACAAAAAAATTGTGGAGTTTGATGTACCAGTGAGAGGAAAATTAAAGAATTGTTAATTGAAAATATGGCATGTAAGAAAATTTATTTATACCCGGTAGATATATTTGATGTTTCTATTAAAAAATTAAAGTTAATATGAATGTAGACGCAGCCTAAATGCGAGCATCGCACATTGTTCATGTCGTTACTTCAGATCCCCCTAACAGTGCCTCTACATTCCATTGATGACGTGACGTCTTATCTAATGTGTTGGTGACGTCACAAAACTCACTTTCAAATACTGTGTTTCAGATTGAAAACAAATTTGTCTGGCATTTTTGTAGTAATTTAAAAAATAAACACTTTAATTTTATCGATGTCAAATTTATTTTTGTCTACTTTTATATTATATATTTTTTCGTTCGTCTACAATATTTTCTTTGGATAGCTCAGCCACCATCTGAAATGGATTTGTTCATATGGGTCACGTGACTTTTTTTACACACACGCATGTTACCGTATAGCTCGCATCTGCAATGCTAGCTATGATTCAAAACAAATTACTTTATTTGGTGAACTTTCAGCAAAGATATTAAAAGTTATATTTTGATAATTAAAATGTTTCAAAGTAAACATTAAACTAATGTTATATTTGTCTAAAAAAGAATTTTTTATATTTAATCCCCCCTAAAGCCTTTGTAATATCTGGTATTACACATGTAATTAAAAATTTGGAAGATTCCACGGCCTTTATGCCATTGTATATTACAGAGTAAAATTCAGTGGAAATTCATAGGTGTAAAGCAGTGATAAGGAAAAATATTAAGGGGCCTCAGTGGCCCAATGGTTAAGGTAGTCATCTACTATTGAACACATGTGCCTGTCAGCTCTGAGGTTGAGGGTTTTGAGTCTCACTGCCGGCAAACTGTGCTCGATTGCAACCATTATTGACAGTTTTTCTGCTGGACAGGGGTCTTCACTGGGTGCACCAGCTTTCTCCCCCAATTTTACAATACAAGCTTTAGAAACATCTTGATGATAGAGATAAAAAAATTGCTGAATGTAGCAATGTGACATTTAACCCCAAACAAAAGGGCATTGATTTGGAAACAGATATATATATATATATATATATATATATATATATATATGTAGGTATTTCTTAAATTATACAACGATGATTCTTTTCATGTTATAAAAGCAAAGAGTATTACAGTATGAGTTCAAAAATCATTAGCCCCGCCACTTTGTAGCGGATGGCCTATAGTGATTAGTCCGTCCGTCCACCCGAAACAAATCGTGTCCGAGCTGTAACTTTTGTATCTTTTGAGGTAGGCTTTTGATAATTGGAATGTGGGTAGATAATATCAAGGCGATGTGTCGCATACCATGGTTGTTGACCTTTGACCTTGAACTTTGACCTTAGGTCACATTATTGCTTTTTGAATGACAAATTCAGGTCCGGGCTGTAACTTCTTTATCTTTCGAGGTCGGCTTTTCATATTTGAAATGTGGGTAGAGAATATCATACCTACTAATAGCAGAAACCAATTAGCCAATTTGCAAAAACATTTTCTTAGTTTTTGTGTAATATTGCAGTTCATGTCATCATCAAAAGAAATAGACCATCACAGAAAGAAAACTATTGATACTGACTATTTAATGAATGACATGCTTATGAAAAATGAATATACAGACATATGGGTAAGTTTATATGAATATTCAGACATGTGGGTAAGGTAATATGAATATACAGACTTATGGATGTGTTAAAATGAGTAAGTTATTAGGTAAGTAATAAAGATCTCTACAAATAAAATATTTTCTAGTGCCAACACTTAAACTTTCATTTGTACAACTATAATGGATTTCACTGTTTCTGTACAGATACAGATATTCGTGATTCAGCAATCGGATCTTACCATGTTCTAATTTGCATAGAGCACAGTGCAATAATCTATTTCTTAATTTTAGTTTTTTCTAATTAAAATATTTCTTTGAACAGCTTTTATTTGCATGAGCTTTCGTTTGATTTTTAGTATGCTGGCCTGGTACCATGTGTCCCAGTAGAAGTAGATGTTACAAACAGAACTGATGTTCTACGTATAATTGACAGAGGCAAGGTGAGAATTGAACTTGAGTGCTAATTAATGGTTTAGTTGTGTACAGTTTGGAAGCAAATACAAGACTTGTTTTGTTTGTGTGTCATTTGTAATTGTCATCACTTGCATTGTCATCTATAAACTTTTACATTGTAATCTTCTATGAAATAGTCATTGATGGTCCTTTAAAAGGTTTATATTTTTTTCTGATTGGAAAACCAAAATGGCCACCATCACATGACTTATTTTATAATAGGAATGATAGGACCCTATGGTAAATACTTAAAAAAGCTTTTTTGCTGAATCCAGTAAACCACTTGAAATAAACTTATCTTTTTTGGTGGTCCTTTATAAATAGTATGTTTTTTATGCCAATACATATTTAAAAAATGGCCACAGGACTTAGTTAAACAGAACCCTAAGTGAAAAATATTTAAAAAAGCTTCTCTGAAATTGGTTAACCAGTTGAATAAAGCTTATCAGCAGTATGTATTCATTTGATTCCTCTATCAAGTTTTTAATGCCAGTCTCCTGTTCAAAATGGCCACAACCATAGGAGCTAAACATAGAAACCTATGGAAAACTTGTTCATTTGCCTTCTTCTCAGAGACTACAAAGCTAATTGAAGCCACCTTGTACACAGATGTTTTTTGGCTGATCCTCTAAAAGATTAATTTTTTTTATTCTGATATTAAAGAAAATATGGCTACCACTGCAGCAATTAAGCACTTTAACTTAGGACCCTATAGAATAAGGAAGAGGTTTCAAATGACCTTTTTCAGAAGCCTTGTTTTAAGTGAATGTTTATTTGATGGTTCATTTAATGTTTTGATTTGAATGGCAACCCAAAACATGTAGACTGCTTTTGCAGGAATTAATTTAATATAGAAACCTATGGGAAAATGTCTCAAACTTAGTTTAACATGAGGGGGATAGGATCTTCATTGTCTATATAAATCAGGCTTTTGAACGTCTCTGGTTTGTTAATGCACCACTATGCTTTTGATGACCATGTTTCTGTCCACCTGTCACTGGTAGTTTCTGTTCTTTTACTTTCTTTCTCTCAACTGATTGCCTTTTTATTTAAAATATAGATTATTACAAAGGAGATATAAAAGGTACTAAGTATGTGTGAATTTTTACAGTTTCGTTATTTTGAAAATTTAGCAAGGCTGGAGTTCCCCTTAATATGAAGTCTCTTTTCTAAAATTAGTTTTTTTCAGTAAACTTCATCTCCTGAAGGTGTTGCAATGTAATAATGTTGTACATTATTTTATTGACAGAAACAAGAGTTAATTCCCCATCAGCTTACACAAGACCCTGATGCAATTTTCAGTCTTAGTAGGAATGACATTAAAATATCAAAACAAAATTCAGAGGTAAGTTTTTTCCTTATATACTGAAAATTATTGTATTTTGCAGATACAGACATACACGTAGTCATACAAAAAAGGACACCACTTATTTCCAAACTGTATCAACCAGAACTTACTAATTACTGTATATAATGTTTTCCTTCAATTAAAGAACTAAATGTATTCTTTATTTATTTGACAGGAAGATAATCTCTTGCAAGTTCCAATTCATGAAATAGCAGCTGTTTGTTACATAAAAGATGATGGTTTACACATTCTTGCCATGAAATACGGTATGTGTCTTATATCTCTTCTACAGTGATAAACTGTCTCAGTGAGATAAACAATATATATGGTCTTTTGCTGTTTGAATTATTTTGCTTTAATACTTCATGTCCTGGTAACAAAAGTTGAGGGGTAAGTTTTCTGTCCATCCAATTGTCAGTTCATTTGTTCTGCCATTCATTTGTCTTCCCCTCAGGTGTACCTTTGCATTGAAGCTACGTTCACATTGTACCCAGCTACAAAGCTCTTCACTGGCTAAGTTATGATGTTCTCTGCCAACATTTCAGACTTGAGTGAACTTAGAAAAAGTGGGGGGGGGGGGGGGTGATTATTACCATTATGTACCAAGGAGTACATGAGTGTTGCCGAGACACATTTTCTTGTTTATTACACATTTTAAGTTGTTTTCTGTATCATTAACATATATCCATTTACAATGAGGCTGTACAATAAAAGTTGTACACTGTACCATGTATAAATATCTTTTTCCAAAGAGACAGTATGCATTTTTTTTACAGATACTATTTCTTACCAATACCATGGGTGCACAAAGTATAGGTTAAATGCAAACCCCCTGATATTCAAATTAATTTCGATTGCCTTTTTGCTGAACACAATGTTAAAGAAATAAGGCAAGTTCTGGTGGAGTATTTAGTTAGATGACATGTCTGCAGGTTATTCCATGGTGGAGTATTTAGTTAGGTGACATGTCTGCAGGTTATTCCATGGTGGAGTATTTAGTTAGGTGACATGTCTACAGGTTATTCCAGACTTGACGTTGATGTTTTTACATAGACAGAAATTAAATACCAAGATTTCCCTTTGAAATAAATCCTTGTAATTCAGATGTGAAATAAATCCTTGTACATGTAATTCAGATGTGAAATAAATCCTTGTAATTCAGATGTGAAATAAATCCTTGTACATGTAATTCAGATGTGAAATAAATCCTTGTAATTCAGATGTGAAATAAATCCTTGTAATGCAGATGTGAAATAAATCCTTCTAATGCAGATGTGAAATAAATCCTTGTAATGCAGATGTGAAATAAATCCTTGTAATTCAGATGTGAAATAAATTCTTTTTTTTTCTCTCTCTCTATGACTTCACAGTGTATGTCCTTAACAAAGGTGTAGCAAACATTAATGCACAAGATTAAAATTCCTCTAAGTTTTTGACAACGACAATGTAATTTACAAGATAATCAGTCCACCATCATGAAAGTTTCACTTGTGACAAAACACATATAAAGATTTTACCTGTGTTTCTAACAAGTTTAACCTGATGCATTCTGCAGCACTCATATTTTCAGTATTCACTTTGTGCTACTGATTATACTGTACCACTATGCAGATCAAACCAATCATGTCAATCTAGTATAAAGATATATCATTATATAAATATTACATGTCTGATAGGGTGACAGTAAAATTGTCAACTTGAGGAAATACTGTCAACTGAGGCAAAATTTTTACAAACAAGATGTTTCATTAACTTAAAAAGCATGAATTCAATTTCAATGAAACTTTTGGATATTGTTACATATCAGGTGGGTAAGAAGCCTATTGATTTTGGGAAATTCCCATCACATTTCAAGATTACAAAAAAGGCATTTCCATACAGTAACTTAAAATTAGAAAGTTTGCATTTGATTTCAATGAAACTTTAGAATATTGTTACATATAAGGTAGCTAAGATGTCTGTTGAGGAATTCCATTAGAAACCAAGTTCACCAGTTTACAAAAAAAGTTAAAAAAAATTTTACCAAAAAAAAATGTAATTGAAGCAGTGTATCAGTAATAACTAGATCAACTTTTTCTAGTTTAAAAATACAATGCATAGTTAGATAATATATATGTAAAACAAAGCAGTTTTTATATCAAAATAATGGTTAATTTGTTGCAGGAAACCCAGACAAATGTGATTTTGCTGTGTTATACTGCAAGTCTCAGGTAAGCTGACATGTGGTTTAGCTGTATAACTTTATCTGTTTTATACAGCAAGTCTGAGGTAAGCTGACAAATGTGAGTTTGTCATGTTATGCTGCAAGTCTTAGGTAAGCTGACATGTGATTTAGCTGTATAACTTTATCTGTGTTATACAGCAAGTCTCAGGTAAACTGACAATTGTGATTTAGCTGTGTTATATTGCAAGTCTCAGCTAAGCTGACAAATGTGATTTAGCTGTCTTATATGGCAAGTCTCAGGTAAGCTGACATGTGATTTAGCTGTATAACTGTATCTGTGTTATACATCAAGTATCAGGTAAGCTGACAAATGTGATTTATCTGTGTTATACAGCAAGTCTCAGGTAAACTGACAAATGTGATTTAGCTGTGTTACACTGCAAGTCTCAGGTAAGCTGACATGTGATTTAGCTGTCTTATATGGCAAGTCTCAGGTAAGCTGACAAATGTGATTTAGCTGTCTTATATGGCAAGTCTCAGGTAAGCTGACAAATGTGATTTAGCTGTATAACTTTATCTGTGTAAAACAGCAAGTCTCAGGTAAGCTGACAAATGTAATTTATATGTGTTATACAGCAAGTCTTAGGTAAGCCATCCTCCACAAGTCAAGGTTTCTGTGTGGCCATGAAACCCTGACAAACATAGCTAGGAAATTCCTGGGCTAGAAGTCACTATTTTGATTGGCTACATCATACCTGAATTTAGCCTATCAAAAGCTCGCTTTCATTCACAACTTGGAAAGGGGATATCCCAATGTCGATTGTAAACAAACCAAACGGATGTGTTGCATAGACCATGTGAAAATCAGTGTATTTTGTACAGTAGTGTTAATGGTTTGTTATTACCGTGTTATTTATTAGTTGCCTTAAGTTTTCTTCCCACTCAAGAATGAGTAAGAATGACTACTGCCAAACACTTGCTTCTTTCAAGCAATTTCATTAGTTGTATTTTGAAGTTCTGACATCATATGAAATTTTTCTAGCCCGGGAATTTCCTGGCTAAGTTGGTCAGGGTTTCGTGGACACCTGTGGACTCAGAAACCCTGACTTGTTAGGATGCAGGTAGGGCCACACCATATAAATTTCTTGTTCTACGGACCCGACTGCACATATTTTATCGAAATCGAAAAAATAATATTAAAAAAAAATTTCCGCTCCCCGCTCCGGGAAAGTCCTCCGGAATTTTTATTAGCTCACCTGACCTGAAGGGTCATGTGAGCTATTGCCATCACTTGGCGTCCGTCGTCGTCGTCGTCGTCGTTAACTTTTCTTCAAAAATCTTCTCCTCCAAAACCACTGAAGGGATTGCTTTGAAACGTTGCACACATCATCAGTAAAATGTCCTCTACCAAGTTTGCTCAAATCATGGCCTCAGACCAACCAACATGGCCGCCATGGCTAAAAATAGAACAGGGGGGTCAAAATACAGTTTTTTGCTTATAGTTCAAAAAGTATAACAGATATAGGAAAACCGAACAGACATTCCTTCTTCAGCATCTAAAGCTCTACAAAACACTCCATTGGGTCAAAGTTGTATGATGACTCCTTGTAGGAGTTATTGCCCTTTAATTGTCAAAATTGATGATTTTTGCCATTTTTGCCTCAAAATCTTGAAAATTATTAGAACTAGAGAAAAAGTTAGCATTGCTTAATTGTTCTGCTCTATGAGGGCTACAAAAATGACTTTAGGGTCAAGATTGTCTGATTAACCGTTTAAGAGTTATTCCCCTTGAACTGTTTTTTTAATTTGTTTTAATTGATTTTTTAAAATATTTTCCTCTGAAACAACTGAAAGTACTGCTTTGAAACTTTGTACACATCATCCGTCCAATGTCCTCAACCAAGTTTGCACCAACCATGGCTGCAGATTAACCAACATGGCCACCATTGCTAAAAATAGGACGGTGGGGGGGGGGGGGGGTAAAATACAGTTTTTGGCTTATATTTAAAAAAGTGTAACAGATACAGGAAAACCGAAGAGACATGCCTTCATCTGCATCAAAAGCTCTACAAAACACTCCATTGGGTTGAAGTTGTATGATGACTCCTTATAGGAGTTATTGCCCTTTAATTGTCGAAATTGATTATTTTTGACATTTTTGCCTCAAAATCTTGAAAATTATTAGAACTAGAGAAAAAGTTAGCATTGCTTAATTGTTCTGCTCTATGAGGGCTACAAAAATGACTTTAGGGTCAAGATTGTCTGATGAACCGTTTATGAATTATTCTCCTTGAAAATTTTTTTAATCAATTTTACTAGATTTTAAAAAATCATCTCCTCTTTAACCAATGAAAGGACTGCTTTGAAACATTGCACACATCATCTTTAGGACGTCCTCTACCACCTGACTACCTATATAGCTACGTTGGCTTTAAATAGAAAAAATGAAAAAAGGCGGGGGGGGGGGGGGGGGGGGGGGGGGTCGAGAGAGGTTTCGACTGATAGTTAAAAAAGTACAACAGGTACAGCAAATTTGAAGTGAACTTCCCTTCTCCCTCTAAGCATCAAAAGCTCCTCCTTATAGGAGTTATTTCCCTTAAAAGGTCGAAATTAATGATTTTTGCAGAAGTGTTGGGCAATTCCTTATAGCAAAGAAAAGCTGGATAAAAAAGGGTTGTTTGGTTTCAGGTTCAGGTGAGCGATACAGGCTCCTGGGAGCCTCTAGTTTTACTTTTTTTGAAATCGTAATCTTGTGAACGCTTAATGTAACTGCCGTTTTATTGCATCACAAACAAACAAAAATATTGGTGTATTTTGAAAAAGGAAAAGAAACAATCATACCGTTTTAGTAGTGTGGATATTTGTCATAAAGGAAGGCATGGTTGTCCAAACACGGCGATTTATTTCAGTGGTGGTGCGTTGGCACAGCTTTTTCAAAGATGTGTCAAAATCAAACATTTCGACCTTAGGTTAGTGCCAACATAAACGTAAAACGAGGTTACAGGAACATTCAAATATAAAAAATGTGAAATAAAGGTTCGTGAGTAATATTTGTATTTATAGAAGATAGGATGTTGGAGCAGGATTGCCAGATCATGATCAGTACCAAAAAACTTAATTCGACTGACACTTCGAAACTTTTGGTTGCAACAGCATGGTGAACATTTAGCCTCAGTAATGAAGTACATTCGATTTTTGTTTATCTCCACCAAGATAAAACAAAATGACCACAGAAACTACAATGCTTATTAAATTTGTTCACATTGTTGCAAGGGTTGTGATATATCCAAAAAAAAAAGAAAAGAAATTACTGGTAATGGTTGTTCAGTGTTATTTGTGGAAAAGTTAAAGTAATTTTTATTAAGAGTCAGCATATAACTGTTTGAACTGGTTGTTGTCTTATTGTCATTTTTCATATATATCTCTGTTTTCTAATGGCTTGCATGGGACTTGAATTTTTTCTCTCAAAAATTGGACATTGGACACCATGTATCTATAATGTTGGATTGTCTTTGGTTGTTCAATCAAAAGGGAAAGTCTCACTAAATGGGAATATTACAGCAAACACAATGAATAGGATATAACTTATTTTATGACATTTTAAAATTCATTCCTATAGAAAGCCTCATCAATAAATGATGTACAGTGTAGTCAGTTGTGCATTTTAAATAAGGTCTAAAAAATATATTTTTGCAAATGAAGATTGTGACATGTATGCATTCTTTTGCTTCGATCTGTCTCTAATGCTTTGAAAGTCATATATGTAGTATGTTGTATATGACCTACAATACTGAATTGTTTAAAAGGTGCAATTGATTGTGCATAAATTGAATGATGAACCCATAATTACAAAATATAATTCATTTATTCATTTAAATGCTTTGGTAAACTTCAGGTAAGCATAGTATGCCCAATTCTGAAAGAAAACCACAATGAAACTGAATTTTGCAAATATATACATTCATGAAAGTACATTTTCTTATTTAAAAAAAAATAAAAATTAAAAAAAGTTATCGCTCGCCTCAAATTTTTCTGTTCGCCTATGATTTTTTGAAAATCCAAATAATAATATTAAAATTATTATTTCGCTCGCTCGCCCCGTTTTAAAATGACAAAAATCCGAAGAACAAGAAATTAAATTGGTGTGGCCTAAGCTGGCAATTTTATTTAACTGTGTTACACAGCAAGTCTCTGGTAAGCTGACAAATGTGATTTAGTGTGTTATACTGCAAGTCTCAGATAAGCTGATGAATGTGATTTTTGCTGTGTTATACTGCAAGTCTCAGGTAAGCTGAAAAATGTGATTTAGCTGTGTTATACTGCAAGTCACAGGTAAGCTGACATGTGATTTAACTGTATAACTATCTGTGTTATACAGCAAGTCTCAGGTAAGCTGAAAAATGTGATTTAGCTGTGTTATACTGCAAGTCTCAGGTAAGCTGACAAATGTGATTTAGCTGTGTTATACTTCAAGTCTCAGGTAAGCTGACAAATATGATTTAGCTGTGTTATACTACAAGTCTTAGGTAAGCTGACCATGTGATTTAGCTGTGTTATACTGCAAGTCTTAGGTAAGCTGGCCATGTGATTTAGCTGTTATACTGCAAATCTCAGGTAAGCTGACAAATGTGTTTACCTGTGTTATGTTGCAAGTCTAAGTTAAGCTGACAATTGTTTCATGTAATGCAAGACATGTGTTCACTTTAAAGCAGTCCTTTTTAGACAATATTGTTTACGTATGTATTAAAAGAAGTCCATTTTAATAAGTTATCGACTGATTAGATCTGCTGAACGTCCAGTGATTAGTATTTCCAGGAAGGCAAATCAATTTACAATGTATATGTTAGTGTACATTACAGTTACATTATATATTACTGCAGCATGTTATGTTTTACAGAGCCAGGCAGACAGTATATGTGCTTCAATAGGACAGTGCTTTCAGATGGCATACCAAGACGCCACTATGAGGCTACTACAGCAAACTATTAATGATGCATCAAGGGTGTCTATTACATCATCATCAGGTAAGACTTTCCAGGTCATCTTCATGTTGGTCAAGGTTGGTACTGGTGACATTTACCTGTCATCAGGTAAGACTTTCCAGATCATCCTCATGGTGGTCAAGGTTGATACTGGTGACATTTACCTGTTTCTGTAACTTCGTTCTATTTTTATCACAAATTTTAGACAGTATCTACAATTTTTAAAAAAGAGTCAAATTTCCACCAATTTTCAGTTTTTTAAGCTAATTAGAAATTACCATATGGGAAAAATAACATTTCTCTGATGCTGCTTGAGCATTTAAAAACAAAATGTGCATTTGTCTTCCTATAATATTTTTATACCCCCCGCAAACTTGTTTGAGGGAGTATATAGGAATCACCCTGTCTGTCTGTCTGTCCATCTGTCCACATCCCTTGTAAGCGCAACCCCTCCTAAACTACTTGATGAAATTTAATGAAACTTAGCATAAAGGAAGTACATTATATGTTGATGTGCATGAAGGATTTTTATTGACATCAGATATCTTTAAGGGGAGATAATTTGACTTGAAAGCGAAGCGGGGGGGGGGGGGGGGTATCCCTTTGTGAGCGTGCTCACAGTCCACACTTGTTTATATTTGTCTGGTGAGCATTTACAGGTACATTTATCACGGCATATCTGCAGACAAAAAGAACTGCATAATTAGGAGAGCATAACAGGTACTCTAGAGCCTCTGATTGTGATATAAAATGTAAAATACTTCTCTTTTTCAGACTCTGGAACAATTAATACTGACAGCCAACAAGAAGTTCCATCGTTGTAAGTGAACATTTACCTTAAGTTATTTGGTGTTTATATTACCAAAATAAATACACACATTTTATTAGTTTATGTTTCTGTCCATTGTGAGCTGTAAAGATACAAGTTATTAATTCTTTTCACAATCTCTGTGTAACGTCATTGAAATTTATTTACAAGTGTTTTATTATGTGATTTTTGGCCTCCCAATCTATACTTTTTATTTCAAATAAACATTTCTTAAAGTTCGGTTTACCATCAAGCAGTCAAAGGGGCAGGTTATTTTTTATTGTAGGATTTTATTGTTTGTCTGGTTTCCTTACCTTTGACACCTAAAACTTTGATACAGTTTTAAACTCTTTCAGTTGCACTGACAACAATAGATGTGCTAAATGTATGTAAATTACAAATATATTAGATTGGTTTTGCCAAATTTTAAGCCAGACATATTTTGTTTAGTTTTTCCAAATCAGACCAGGAGTTAAATGAACCTAGACAACACAGGACTCCAAGTGTTGGAGAAAAAAGTGAAACCGGGAGTAGTCGGCATGCTTTATTGGTAAAGGAGTATATGAAAGAGGTATTTCATTATATTTATATATTTATTTTTATTGTATTCACTATAGTTTTTTTGTTAGACTATACCATAACCTTTCTACATAAATATACTACTTATATTTTTTTATTACAATTCAAAACGTGTTTCTTTGAATGTGTTCAAGTGAAGTGGCATAAGTGAGGAATGTTTATTAGGGCCCTGACACTTTGTGGCGGACGCCCTATAGTGATCAGTCTGTCCGTCCGTCCAAAACTAATCGTGTCCGTGCTGTAACTTTTTTATCTTTTGAGGTAGGCTTTTGATATTTGGAATGTGGGTAGATAATATCAAGGCGATGTGTCACATACCATGGTTGCTGACCTTTGACCTTGAACTTTGACCTTAGGTCACATTATCGCTTTCTGAATGACAAATTCATATCCGCAGTGTTCCAGCTAGGATTTAAAAATAGAGGGGCGCATGAGAAGGGCACTTTTTCGTGTATTTTTATATTTTTTAGTGTGATTGCGGTTGTTGCACTTTTGTTGTTATTGTTATTTGAATAAGTGTTCTATTGCTGTTTTGGGCCTTTGTTTTCATTTTTTAAAGTAAAACTTTAAATATATTTGTGCATTTAATCAACTGAAAAGTGACTGCCAAAATACTATTTGTTACTGTGTTTCAATCTTTGTGGTTGTAACTTCAACACAAGCAGCATTGTATTTGCAAGTTCCTGAACTAAGTTCATATCCGCTCCGGAGATTTTCGTATTTTCAGTTGGTTTGTACTGGTTGCCGCGAGTATTTTTACTTAACGCTATTTGAACATAGAAAAGGCAGTCGGGTACCAGCTTTCACTTTTTGTTTTAAAAAAATGGCGTGTTCAATGATAAACATGGCGCGGTGACAAATATTTGAAGATATCTATCGCAAAAGGCAATAAAAACGGTTTCAGATATTTCCGGTCTGGATCATAATTAAGCCAAATGGCAAAAAACAGTGACCACGCAAATTTTTAAGGTAATAACATTTTTGAAGTGTCAAAACTTGAAATGTTACCTGTGTACCAGTCCCCACTGTCTAACACTAATTATATAATCAAAATTATAAGGAAACGATAATAGTCTAATGAGTTAATTAGCTATAAAAACACTATAATTACTATTAATTTTAGAACGGAAAATTAAATTGAGCAATCGAGTGATAAGGGACACAGGGGCGCCTGAGAGGGGCACAGGGGCGCGGTCATTTTAGGGCGGGGCGCGGTGCCCCTCTATTTCCCCCTAGCTGGAACACTGTATCCGGGCTGTAACTTTTTGATCTTTTGAGGTAGGCTTTTGATATTTGGAATGTGAGTAGATAATATGAAGGCGATGTGTCGCATACTGTGGTTGATCACCTTTTACATTGAACTTTGACCTTAATGTCACATTATTGCTTTCTGCACGACAAATTCATGTCCAGGCTGTAACTTTTTCATCTTTCGGGGTAGGCTTCTATTTGGAATGTGAGTAGATAATATCACGGCGATGTGTCACATACCATGGTTGCTGACCTTTGACCTTGAACTTTGACCTTAGGTCAGATTATTGCTTTCTGAATGACAAATTCATGTCCGGGCTGCATCTTGTTTATCTTTCGAGTAAGGCTTTTTATTTTTGGAATGTGGGTAGATAATATCAAGGCGATTTGTCGCATACAATGGTTTCTGACCTTTGACCTTGAACTTTGACCTTTGGTCACATTATTGCTTTCTGAATGACAATTCATGTCCGGGCTGAAACTTTGTTATCTTTCGAGGTAGGCTTTTGATATTTGGAATGTGGGTAGATAATATCAAGGTGATGTGTCGCATACCATAGTTGATGACCTTTGACCTTGACCTTAAGGTCCGCAGGGCCCACAGAGATGGGTACCATCTCACTGATATCTAATTATATATGCTACCACTTATCAATTCAGTGCTGCAAAGTGGTTTCAGCAGCCATGTAAAAGCATGTAAAACACTTCTTCTATGTAAAGCTGTAAAACTGTAAACTGCTAAATAAAATAAACTCACTAAATTCCTGTTTAACCATGACAAGTTGAAAACATGAATTAAACAATGAGATAAATTGACATCACTCTGACATAAGATTCTTCTGTATCCTCTTGTCTGTAAGAAACCATTGCATTTGCTGTAAAATAATTGACTATTATAATGATTTTATCACATTACTTAAGCATTTAGAATGATTATGTCTCCCCGACTTCTTGGAGAACATATTGTTTTTGGCCTGTCTGTAGTGCTGCCTGTCTGTCCGTCTGTCAGTCACAAAGTTATTGCGATCAACTCCTCTGAAACTACTCAATCAAATTTTACGAAACTTGATTTGTAACAAGTACACCATATGTTGTTGTGCATATTACCAGGAAATTCTGAACCTCAAAATTTTGTGGCAGTTATGGCCCTTTGTATATTTTCCAAAAATTCCTCATAAATCATAGTTTCTTCTCAACTCCTCTGAAACTACTGAAACTAAATTTTATGAAACTTGGTTGGTAGCAAGTAAACCATATTCAGTTGTGCATATTACCAGGAAAATTTTTATTCACAAAATTTTGTGGGAGTTATAGCTCTGTGAACATGACTTTTCCAGAAATTCCTAACAAATCACGCTTTCCACTCAACTCCTATGAAACTACTGCACCAAATTTTATGAAACTTGGTATGTTGCAAGTACACCATATTTATTGCATATTACTTGGTATGTAGCAAGTACACCATATTTATTGCATATTACCAGGAAATTTTTACCCTCAAAATTTTGTCGGGGTTATTGGACTGTGAACTTATAGTTTGCTGTAAACCCACATTGGCAAGGGGGGAGACATCATTTTTGTATGCAAAAACAAACTTTAATTCTAAGATTAGTGGTATACTATTTTACCCTTGTCCGTTCGTTCGTCGTGTCATCTATCCGTAATAAATTTTTGTAGCAGTTTTCTAAGCAACTATAGGATGCAGAAGCCTGATATTTTGGATATTCCTTTATCCTATAGTACCATATGGTGTATAGTGATTTTATGCTCCTTGATCATCTACTTCCTGTTTACAAAAACTTTTGAAAGTCATATTTATGAAAGCAGGGATATCACTATTGAGAATTAGCTCACAGACTTACCTTGTTCTGATAACAGTAATTGGGAGTTGTAAATATTTATGGACACATTATAGATATATATTAAAGTTTGTTATTTATTTGGGTATATTTAATATTTACAGGTATTTTGATTGGTTAATACTGATCCACAGACATACAGAATATTCACTGGACAGAATTTTATGTATATTTGTCCCAAGACAAATGATATTTCACAGCCTTATCTAAATCATTGTGTACACTCTGATTTTTTCAGCTTCCCAAATTTTTCACTGTTGAAGAGTTGCTGCAATTTAGTAAACTGTTTCAAGCTTTGAATGATCCACTTAATGCAGACATAGCAGACATCTGTGATGAAATCTACATACTGTATGGACCTGAGAGAAAGCACCTAATTAAAGGTAATTGAAATGTCCGATCATGGACTGACATGCAAATGTATGTGAACTGAGAAAATACTGGAAACAATATTTTGTGAAGTGAGTGCGGCACTTTAATTTTGTTCTGCCTTTTCAGGATTATATCCCTTTATTAACTAATGTTTTTCAGCCTTTTCAGGATTATGTCCCTTTATTAACTAATGTTTTTCGGCCTTTTCAGGATTATGTCCCTTTATTAACTGATGTTTTTTTTCTGCCTTTTCAGGATTATGTCCCTTTATTAACTAATGTTTTTTCGGCCTTTTCAGGATTATGTCCCTTTATTAACTAATGTTTTTCTGCTTTTTCAGGATTATGTCCATTTATTCCTAGTAAACACTACCAGTATTTTGAGAGATATTTAAAGGAAAAAGATTTAGATACATCTGAAAATGGACACAGTACTCTCTCCAGTAGACATAGTTATAATGGGATCTATACGTAAGTATTATTTTAGTAAATTGTTTACTTGTTGACAATTGACCAATATACATATGCTGAAGTAAACAAAATATTAAGAAATCTATTTTGGTGGCATTCAACTACTTGCTTTTATTCAAATGTGAATCAACACAACATTGCCCATCAAAATTTGTCAGTCATCATTGTTGTTGGCATTTTTGTTGTCATCATAAACTTTTATATTTTCATCGTCTTCTCCAGACCCACTGTGTCAACAAAGTATCTGGGTACTGGGGGTTTGTCTAAATGAAGGGCCACATCCTCTTCAGAGTGGAGATAATTAAGTAATTGTTAAACTATAATGTTAAAATTTTAGAATCCTTGTACTATTAATTATGATACTTTCACTTAAAATTGGCACAAAGTATACTTAGGTGAAGGGATTCAAGTGAAGGCACAAAGTATCCTTAGGTGAAGGGATTCAAGTGAAGGCACAAAGTATCCTTAGGTGAAGGGATTCGAGTGAAGGCACAAAGTATCCTTAGTTCAAGGGATTCGAGTGAAGGCACAAAGTATCCTTAGGTGAAGGGATTCGAGTGAAGGCACAAAGTATTCTTAGGTGAAGGGATTCGAGTGAAGGCACAAAGTATCCTTAGGTCAAGGGATTCGAGTGAAGGCACAAAGTATCCTTAGGTCAAGGGATTCGAGTGAAGGCACAAAGTATCCTTAGGTCAAGGGATTCGAGTGAAGGCACAAAGTATCCTTAGGTCAAGGGATTCGAGTGAAGGCACAAAGTATCCTTAGGTCAAGGGATTCGAGTGAAGGCACAAAGTATCCTTAGGTCAAGGGATTCGAGTGAAAGCACAAAGTATCCTTAGGTGAAGGGATTCGAGTGAAGGCACAAAGTATCCTTAGGTGAAGGGATTCGAGTGAAGGCACAAAGTATCCTTAGGTGAAGGGATTCGAGTGAAGGCACAAAGTATCCTTAGGTGAATTGATTCAAGTGAAGGCACAAAAAATCCTTAGGTGAAGGGATTCAAGTGAAGGCACAAAGTATCCTTAGGTGAAGGGATTCGAGTGAAGGCACAAAGTATCCTTAGGTGAAGGAATTCGAGTGAAGGCACAAAGTATCCTTAGGTGAAGGGATTCGAGTGAAGGCACAAAGTATCCTTAGTTGAAGGAATTCGAGTGAAGGCAGAAAGTATTCTTAGGTGAAGGGATTCAAGTTTATTCAAATGAAGGCCAAACATGTTACCGTTGACGTATGTGGTACAACTTTAAATAATAATGCCTTCTGAAAAAGTAAATGCTCTTTTCTTTTATTACATGTTATTTTGGGCCGTTTCACAATTGGCTACTGATTTTATAAGTTATCAATCTAAACTTAACTTGATTTGTTCTCTTCATATCTCAGTTGCAATGTGCACTGTACCATTTTAATTTCAGGGTCTAGAGAGACGGTATTTTTATTAAAAAATAAATCGCAAGTGTTTATCACAGTCCAAATGGCTATTAACTTATTTCAATTAAATAGGCGCTTAAAGGTGTTATTGTGTAATGTGCCTGGTTGAGTTTATTTAAGGTTTGTTTTCAATTGTTGGTTAGATTATTGGATATAAACCACTTTGGATCGATTTACGCTGAATAATGTTGCAGCGTAAATCGATCCAAAGTCGTTTATATCCAATAATCTAACCAACAATTGAAAACAAACCTTATATTTTAAATTCTATAGTAAAAATGAAGTAACAAGAACAATATTTTACAAGTAATCAAATAATATTTGCAATTCACAATTGTAGTGTCGTCACTTGTTGTTTGCGGAAGAATTCATGTATAGTCAACGTCATCAATACATCCTACTATGACGTCACAATCAGTCACATGCTGAAAAATTAAGTTAGGTTATACGAAATAACCAACTTTGCTCATGTATTGAGTATTTAAACGAAATTAAAATATATATTTGTAAAGACAATAACCTATCTGTCTTCTTTTTTTTTTGTTGATTGTCTTAGTTTTTTCCAAGTTTTTCAGACTCGCTACAAACGTATAAAATACAGACAATGGTATCCCACTCAAATAGTTAATGCTCTGAAGTGCTCGAATAATTAATGTATTTCACCATATAATGCCTGAAATTATTAGTTTTTTAAAACACCTTACTTTTATTTCTTATACACTATTAACACTATGTTCAAGTTTGTATGGTACAATCAAAAGTAGAGGCATGGATAAATACTTGGTGAAAACGTAACCCTGGGTTATTATTGAATTCAGTATAAAAGAAGTATTTTGTTTTTTTATCTTACAGTGCTAAGTTAAACACCTTAGACTACCATGATTGTTAAAGTATAAATGGAAAGATAAATAAATAATTGGTACAATATGTTGTCAAAATATTATAAAATCTTCTTCTCAGGTACTATTGTGCTAATTTCCAACATTGACCAAAATTTTCATTGATTTAAATGGTTTTATTTTGTTTAAGTAAAGGTCATGTTCTCTTCAAAGGAGAGATAAAAATTTGCTAAATATGATGTCAAAATTTTAAACTTTTGTAAGGTACTGTTGTGCTAATTACATCCAAAGGCTGCTTTTTCTGCAAAGAAGATAGAAAAACTGTAAGATACAAGTTTAATGAAATAAACTACATGTAATAAAAAAAAATTCATCTACAAACATCTAATGCATGCAATTTCAAATTTAAAACTGTGGAGACAGTAGTTATTTCCTTATAAACAAAATATAGTTAATGCTGTAATTCGACTTGGATAACTAGTCTCATTACATATTTATTTGGAATGGATAGCTGGACTCTTGTGAGCATTATGGCTCATGTGTGTCTCGTTGCAGTTATCATTGTTTTTTGTACTTCCAGTTCAGTAAGAAATATTTGTAATTCCCAATAGTACAGTTCACTTGTTTGATGTATGTATGTTTAAGGCTTTTGAAGAGCATTTGTC
The DNA here is from genome assembly GCA_944474755.1 of Limnoperna fortunei. Lineage (NCBI taxonomy): Eukaryota > Metazoa > Mollusca > Bivalvia > Mytilida > Modiolidae > Limnoperna > Limnoperna fortunei. The sequence continues at coordinate 5,453,548 of OX104111.1, forward strand.
AGTATGACATTTTTTTTGTAAAATGGTTTGACATTTTGTTTAGGCGACACCATTACAGACAAGGTAAGACAGGCAATCAATAGATTACTAGTCATTTAATAGCAGACTTCAGGAGATGTGTGGCTAAATACAAAATATCTTCAGATATTATATTTTTTCATACTCACAGTTGTATATATTCTTCATCACGGTATAATATTCACTGCATTTTCTCTTGGTTATCAATGTAATATGATAACAAAGTTAAGGTTAAATTCCTCTTTGATTTAAATAGTTACAACAGTAGCAGGAAGGTCAATGAAGGTCAGGGGTAACATTGCTGAACACACATAAAACCAATTGACTACTCAGATTTAACCTTTAACCTATGTAAGACAACACTTTACAGTTGACCTTTGACTGTCCTATGTAAGGCAACACTTTATAGTTGACCTTTGACCATCCTATGTAAGACAATTTTTTACAGTTGACCTTTGATCGTCCTATGTGAGACAACACTTTATAGTTGACCTTTGACCGTCCTATGTAAGAAAATGCTTTACAGTTGTCCTTTGACCGTCCTATGTGAGACAACACTTACAGTTGACCTTCAACCTTCCTACGTAACACAACACTTTACAGTTGACCTTTGACCGACCTATGTCAGAAAACACTTTACAGTTGACCTTTGACTGTCCTATGTAAGACAACACTTTACAGTTGACCTTTGATCGTCCTATGTGAGACAACACTTTATAGTTGACCTTTGACCGTCCTATGTAAGAAAATGCTTTACAGTTGTCCTTTGACCGTCCTATGTGAGACAACACTTACAGTTGACCTTCAACCGTCCTATGTAAGACAACACTTTACAGTTGACCTTTGACTGACCTATGTAAGAAAACACTTTACAGTTGACCTTTGACCGTCCTATGGAAGACATTTTACAGTTGACCTTTGATCGTCTTTTGTAATACAACACCTTATAGTTGAGATGTAGTTTTATGTGTACAAGCTATTCATTAAATTAAATTTGATGTTCTTGTTAAGTCATCCCTTTAGGAGAAAATTCTGTTTAAAGATAAAGAAAGTAAAAAAAGGTTCTCTCTATGTTGCATCTTAATGGATAGAAGGTATTTTTCATCTTGAAAATTAAAACAAAATTAGATTATATGGTATATTTCTAGTAGAGTACTTTTAACATCAGCAAATAGGCTTTCTCCTTTTATCATTAATACTGACAAATCTTGCCTTAGTCATAAATATTTTCTCTCTAACAGTAGGGCAATTTACACATCTTCCTTAGGAGTATAGTTAGTTGGAAACTTTTCCATCCATAAACTAATTGGAACCACAGTTAATATACATCATCGAGTTTTACTTTCTAACTTCTGGTTTTTAAAGATATGAAAAATACATCCAGTTAAGATAGCTGTCAGTTCAATGTAATGACAATAATAGGTCCTGTGTAAATTATTGTTTTACTTACATATTTAATTTCCTTGTTTTTCTGATCACATCAGTTTTTTAGCATTATCATGTTTTTATTGGTAAAGATAAATACCAATCACAATGTTTTTTCACAAAACAAATAGGATGTGCTGTAAAAAAACTAAAAGTTTCTTTCTATGGACCAATTTTTTTTAATTAAAAAAAAATTATTTTACCACTTTTTTCACTGGTATCAAGGCTGGTTTCATTGGCTATTGGTTTTCATACACGATACAAACAGCTGTTGATGGTGTTGGTTCCACAAGTGTTTTGATCTAGAAAACTTTCAAATTTTATTCTACTGATCCAAAAACACTACCAAATCAGTTTGAACAAAACTTTGCAAGAATGATGCAAGTGAGGTCCATTCAAAAGATTTCTCATGTCATGTTGATAAGGAGGTGAGATCCATTAAAAAGACTTTTCATGTAATCTTGATTATGTGATATACATTACCACCATGCACCTCAAAAACAAAAAAGGCAGTTTCACTAAATTTGCAAATTAAAGGATTTTATTTTTTAAAATGTTGGTTAGCATGTTGACACACAGGACTTTTTGTATAAGGATGTAATCAAGTCTAACCTTCATTTACGAAAATTGCCGGAATAGGGTTTTTTCCCTGGGTGCTCTGATTTCCTTCTCCATGAAAAAATTGATGGCATAATACACGTAGAGCTTAAAAAAAATTGTCAAAAGTGGCATTAAACACCTTCAAACAAACAAAAATCAATCATTTGCAACATGAACCTCGTCTAAGTTATTACAACACATTGATGGGAGCTTTGTGATTACTGGTAATATATATTAGGGGGTCATTATTTAACTTTTTGATGCTATTATCCTTAGGCTTTGCTTTGTTCCTCCCTGCCCAAAATAAAAAACCCAAACAAACATTTTTAACATTACACTTTCTATATTTTACATGTATTCAATACAAACTTTTACAAAATTTATTTTATTTCTTTCATTTTACTTTTTCTGAAACTTGTATTTAGCAATCAGTTTTACTGATGATTATAACTTGAAAACTAATTTACTAGTAATGTTTACAAAAGCAAGTTTAAATATTTGTAATCCTATATTATAATAAGTTTTTAACATATATTTTTCATCTTTAGACAAACTATGTGTTGTGACCTGCAGTGCCACACTTCATTTTTAATTGTATTCGAATCTATAACATAAGATCAGAAATATCTAAGTTCTTGATTTAGGAATATTTTCTAGTGAACATTAATTTGAATCTATCTTTAAACTCATCAAATACTCAATTGAATATGGATATTGCAGCTTGAACAAGCTTTATTTTTGTGTGTACATTTTGGAGATAATTCCCAGATATGATTATACTAAATCCTCGCTGTAACTGATCCCAGCAGAAGTTGGTGTCAATTTTTAAGGTCTTTGCTATAATCTACCCTCAAGGTTCACACTGATCCCAGCAGAAGTTGGTGTCTTTGCTATCCCTCAAGGTTCACAGCAGAAGTTGGTGTCTTTGCTATCCCTCAAGGTTCACACTGACCCCAGCAGAAGTTGGTGTCTTTGCTATCCCTCAAGGTTCACACTGACCCCAGCAGAAGTTGGTGTCTTTGCTATCCCTCAAGGTTCACAATTTTTAGAATTTGAGTAACATACATTTAGATACTGTAAACAATGTATAGGTAGCCAACAATAGAATATACATGTAGATAACAGTACTATATAAATGATTGTTCCCTAACATATGTTTAAAACCGTGTACTAAAATCTTTGTCCATTATAGGCACACCTACCTGTTATTTCTTTTTACTTCAGTTTTTATGGTAAAGTTTGCATCAGTTGGTCTTTTTATGTAACAAGACTACTATATAATTCAGATTTGTTATCCTATCATTTTATGTAACAAGACTACTATATAATTCAGATTTGTTATCCTATCATTTTATGTAACAAGACTATTATATAATTCAGATTTGTTATCCTATCATTTTATGTAACAAGACTACTATATAATTCAGATTTGTTATCCTATCATTTTATGTAACAAGACTACTATATAATTCAGATTTGTTATCTTATCATTTTATGTAACAAGACTACTATATAATTCAGATTTGTTATCCTATCATTTTATGTAACAAGACTACTATATAATTCAGATTTGTTATCCTATCATTTTATGTAACAAGACTATTATATAATTCAGATTTGTTATCCTATCATTTTATGTAACAAGACTACTATATAATTCAGATTTGTTATCCTATCATTTTATGTAACAAGACTACTATATAATTCAGATTTGTTATCTTATCATTTTATGTAACAAGACTACTATATAATTCAGATTTGTTATCCTATCATTTTATGTAACAAGACTACTATATAATTCAGATTTGTTATCCTATCATTTTATGTAACAAGACTATTATATAATTCAGATTTGTTATCCTATCATTTTATGTAACAAGACTACTATATAATTCAGATTTGTTATCCTATCATTTTATGTAACAAGACTACTATATAATTCAGATTTGTTATCTTATCATTTTATGTAACAAGACTACTATATAATTCAGATTTGTTATCCTATCATTTTATGTAACAAGACTACTATATAATTCAGATTTGTTATCCTATCATTTTATGTAACAAGACTACTATATAATTCAGATTTGTTATCCTATCATTTTATGTAACAAGACTACTATATAATTCAGATTTGTTATCCTATCATTTTATGTAACAAGACTACTATATAATTCAGATTTGTTATCCTATCATTTTACTATATAATTCAGATTTGTTATCCTATCATTTTATGTAACAAGACTACTATATAATTCAGATTTGTTATCCTATCATTTTATGTAACAAGACTACTATATAATTCAGATTTGTTATCCTATCATTTTATGTAACAAGACTACTATATAATTCAGATTTGTTATCCTATCATTTTATGTAACAAGACTACTATATAATTCAGATTTGTTATCCTATCATTTTATGTAACAAGACTACTATATAATTCAGATTTGTTACCCTATCATTTTACTATATAATTCAGATTTGTTATCCTATCATTTAATGTAACAAGACTACTATATAATTCAGATTTGTTACCCTATCATTTTATGTAACAAGACTACTATATAATTCAGATTTGTTATCCTATCATTTTATGTAACAAGACTACTATATAATTCAGATTTGTTACCCTATCATTTTATGTAACAAGACTACTATATAATTCAGATTTGTTACCCTATCATTTTATGTAACAAGACTACTATATAATTCAGATTTGTTATCCTATCATTTTATGTAACAAGACTACTATATAATTCAGATTTGTTACCCTATCATTTTATGTAACAAGACTACTATATAATTCAGATTTGTTATCCTATCATTTTATGTAACAAGACTACTATATAATTCAGATTTGTTATCCTATCATTTTATGTAACAAGACTACTATATAATTCAGATTTGTTATCCTATCATTTTATGTAACAAGACTACTATATAATTCAGATTTGTTACCCTATCATTTTATGTAACAAGACTATTATATAATTCAGATTTGTTACCCTATCATTTTATGTAACAAGACTACTATATAATTCAGATTTGTTATCCTAAGACTACTATATAATTCAGATTTGTTATCCTATCATTTAATGTAACAAGACTACTATATAATTCAGATTTGTCATCCTATCATTTTATGTAACAAGACTACTATATAATTCAGATTTGTTATCCTATCATTTTATGTAACAAGACTACTATATAATTCAGATTTGTTATCCTATCATTTTATGTAACAAGACTACTATATAATTCAGATTTGTTATCCTATCATTTTATGTAACAAGACTACTATATAATTCAGATTTGTTATCCTATCATTTTATGTAACAAGACTACTATATAATTCAGATTTGTTATCCTATCATTTTATGTAACAAGACTACTATATAATTCAGATTTGTTACCCTATCATTTTATGTAACAAGACTACTATATAATTCAGATTTGTTACCCTATCATTTAATGTAACAAGACTACTATATAATTCAGATTTGTTATCCTAAGACTACTATATAATTCAGATTTGTTATCCTATCATTTTATGTAACAAGACTACTATATAATTCAGATTTGTTACCCTATCATTTAATGTAACAAGACTACTATATAATTCAGATTTGTTATCCTATCATTTTACTATATAATTCAGATTTGTTATCCTATCATTTTATGTAACAAGACTACTATATAATTCAGATTTGTTATCCTATCATTTTATGTAACAAGACTACTATATAATTCAGATTTGTTATCCTATCATTTTATGTAACAAGACTACTATATAATTCAGATTTGTTATCCTATCATTTTACTATATAATTCAGATTTGTTATCCTATCATTTTATGTAACAAGACTACTATATAATTCAGATTTGTTATCCTATCATTTTATGTAACAAGACTACTATATAATTCAGATTTGTTACCCTATCATTTTATGTAACAAGACTACTATATAATTCAGATTTGTTACCCTATCATTTTACTATATAATTCAGATTTGTTATCCTATCATTTTATGTAACAAGACTACTATATAATTCAGATTTGTTATCCTAAGACTACTATATAATTCAGATTTGTTATCCTATCATTTTATGTAACAAGACTACTATATAATTCAGATTTGTTATCCTATCATTTTACTATATAATTCAGATTTGTTATCCTATAATTTTATGTAACAAGACTACTATATAATTCAGATTTGTTATCCTATCATTTTACTATATAATTCAGATTTGTTATCCTATCATTTTATGTAACAAGACTACTATATAATTCAGATTTGTTATCCTAAGACTACTATATAATTCAGATTTGTTATCCTAAGACTACTATATAATTCAGATTTGTTATCCTAAGACTACTATATAATTCAGATTTGTTATCCTATCATTTTATGTAACAAGACTACTATACAATTCAGATTTGTTATCATTTTACAGGAGATCACAAAGTGATGTTTCAACAATGAATTCCAGTGATGTATCAACTATGAATGGTAGTGACTTAGACCATGTGTTAGAACGTTTATCAGTAGAACTCGAGAAAATGGACGCTAGTGTTGGTGACGTAAACAACCCATATATCTATAGCAATAGTAATGATGTTGGATAATATTGAAAAAAATTGTAATCTTATATTTATTTTGAAAGCTGTATGTATTTTAAAGGCTGTGATTTATTAAAAGGTATAGTTATTGGCTTTTCATATCTCTTATTCAGAGTGAAGTGCGCCAAACTTGTCACCCACTTTAAGGGTTTCCATGGTTAATTCAGTTAGTCCACCAATAATCTTTTTTTCCATTTTAGTATTTTGTCCACATTTAATCTTATTGTGACTACATATCCAGGTTTTGTTTTGTTAAGTCGCCCAAAACAAGTTTTGGGAGACTTATTGTTTTTGCACCGTTTCTTATTATTATTATTATTATTATTATTATTATTATTATTATTAAGTCGCCCAAAACAAGTTTTGGGAGACTTATTGTTTTTGCACCGTTTCTTATTATTATTATTATTATTATTATTAAGTCGCCCAAAACAAAGTTTTGGGAGACTTATTGTTTTTGCACCGTTTCTTATTATTATTAAGTCGCCCAAAACAAAGTTTTGGGAGACTTATTGTTTTTGCACCGTTTCTTATTATTATTATTATTATTATTATTATTATTATTATTAAGTCGCCGACCACGAAGTGTCGGGCGACTTATTGTTTTTACTCCGTTTCTTATTAAGTCGCCGACCACGAAGTGTCGGGCGACTTATTGTTTTTACTCCGTTTCTTATTAAGTCTCCCAAACGAAGTTTGGAGACTTATTGTTTTTACTCTGTTTCTTATTATTATTATTATTCTTCTTCTGGTTTCCCCGTAGAGATTTCCGACATTTTTCTCAGAAACCGTAAATGGGATCAATTTGAAACTTGGTAGGATGTTAGACCCTATTGGCTAGATGTGCAATCATCTTTCGGAATTTCCAAGATGGCCGCCACTTTCAAAATGGCCGCCATTTAAGTTTTCCCGCCAAAATGCAGTTCCCGGAGAACCGCCAGATGGATTTCGATGAAACTTGGTATGTAGGTTCAGCATAGTGGTCTTGATTTATTTTTGGCAAAAAATCGCGCGCGAACCGGCCGCCATTTTCAAAATGGCCGCCGAATCGCCAAAAATTCAAGTTTGTCGGATTTCAACGAAAATGGGTTTTAACAGTAAATTTGGTATGCCGAGTCCAATGGTCAACTCAGAATTTTTATACGACGCGCCATTTTTTGTAAAATGGCCGCCAAAGTTGCCAAATGGGCAAAAATTCAACATTGTCATAATTCAACGAAAATAGGTTCTAAAAGTAAATTTGGTATGCCGAGTTCAACGGTACACTCAGATTTTTTATACGACCCGCCATTTTTTTAAAAATGGCCACCAAAGTCGCCAAATCGGCAAAAATTCAACATTGTCGGAACTCAATGAAAATTGGTTCCTAAAGTAAATTTAGTATGTCGAGTTCAATGGTCAACTCAGAATTTTTATATGACGCGCTATTTTTTGTAAAATGGCTGCACAGGACTATCAGTAACTTCGTTTGGGAGACTTCACGTTTCGCGAAACGTAAATTTTAATTATTATTATTATTATTATTTTCATATTTCTTATGTTTTCCTTTTTCCCCTCGCAATGTTGTCCGCTCGTTTTCTCGCTCATCTTTTAACCGATCGAAATGAAACTTTGGGAACATGTTAAGGGTGACCTGAGGTTGTGCAATCCACTTTTGAAATTTTCAAAATGGCCGCCATTTTCAAAATGGCCGCCGTTGAAAAAAATGACGGCCGTTGTCAGATCTCAGTAATTGCCAAAGCAATTTCAATGAAAATTGGTATACTGGTACAGCAAACTATCCCAAGCATTTTTGCAAAAAAAAATTTGACGCGGCCGACATTTCAAAATGGCCGCCATCCGAACACCACCCCCCTAAAAATGTAAAAATTTAAACGTCATCCGATTTAGACGAAATTTGGTATACAGGTAGCTTATGATACCCTAAGTGTGCCACTATTTAAAAATGTTTTGTCCGACTTCCTGTTTCAAAATGGCGGCCGTTTTAAAGTTTTACAAAATGGCGGCCGTTGTCAGATCTCAGTTATGGCCAGAGCAATTTCAATGAAAATTGGTATACTGATACAGCTAACTATCCTGAGCATTTTTGCAAAAAAAAATTTTTGTCCGACTTCCGGTTTCAAAATGGCGGCCGTTTTAAAGTTTGCTCGTTTTCTCGCTCATCTTTTAACCGATCGAAATGAAACTTGGCCAACTGAAAGCTCATGTTATGAAGTTGTGCTCTTGACTTTTAGTTCCCTCTACTCGGTCAAAAGTGCGGAACGGGAGGCGACTTCAACGTTTCGGGAAACGTAAATTTTATTATTATTATTATTTTCATATTTCTTATGTTTTCCCCTCGCAATGTTGTCCGCTCGTTTTCTCGCTCATCTTTTAACCTATCGAAATGAAACTTTGGGAACTTGTTAAGGGTGACCTGAAGTTGTGCAATCCACTTTTGAAATTTTCAAAATGGCCGCCATTTTCAAAATGGCCGCCGTTGAAAAAAATGACGGCCGTTGTCAGGTCTCAGTAATTGCCAAAGCAATTTCAATGAAAATTGGTATACTGGTACAGCTAACTATCCCGGGCATTTTTGCAAAAAAAAATTTGACGCGGCCGACATTTCAAAATGGCCGCCATCCGAACACCACCCCCCAAAAAATGTAAAAATTTAAACGTCATCCGATTTAGACGAAATTTGGTATACAGGTAGCTTATGATACCCTAAGTGTGCCACTATTTAAAAATGTTTTGTCCGACTTCCGGTTTCAAAATGGCGGCCGTTTTAAAGTTTTACAAAATGGCGGCCGTTGTCAGATCTCAGTTATGGCCAGAGCAATTTCAATGAAAATTGGTATACTGATACAGCTAACTATCCTGAGCATTTTTGCAAAAAAAAATTTTTGTCCGACTTCCGGTTTCAAAATGGCGGCCGTTTTAAAGTTTGCTAGTTTTCTCGCTCATCTTTTAACCGATCGAAATGAAACTTGGCCAACTGAAAGCTCATGTTATAAAGTTGTGCTCTTGACTTTTAGTTCCCTCTACTCGGTCAAAAGTGCGGAACGGGAGGCGACTTCAACGTTTCGGGAAACGTAAATTTTAATTATTATTATTTTCATATTTCTTATGTTTTCCTTTTTCCCCTCGCAATGTTGTCCGCTCGTTTTCTCGCTCATCTTTTAACCGATCGAAATGAAACTTTGGGAACATAATAAGGGTGACCTGAAGTTGTGCAATCCACTTTTGAAATTTTCAAAATGGCCGCCATTTTCAAAATGGCCGCCGTTGAAAAAAAATGACGGCCGTTGTCAGATCTCAGTAATTGCCAAAGCAATTTCAATGAAAATTGGTATACTGATACAGCTCCCTATCCCGAGCATTTTTGCAAAAAAAAATTTGACGCGGCCGACATTTCAAAATGGCCGCCATCCGAACACCACCCCCCTAAAACTGTAAAAATTTAAACGTCATCCGATTTAAACGAAATTTGGTATACAGGTAGCTTATGATACCCTGAGTGTGCCACTATTTTAAAAATTTTTGTCCGACTTCCGGTTTCAAAATGGCGGCCGTTTTAAAGTTTTACAAAATGGCGGCCGTTGTCAGATCTCAGTTATGGCCAGAGCAATTTCAATGAAAATTGGTATACTGATACAGCTAACTATCCTGAGCATTTTTGCAAAAAAAATTTTTTGTCCGACTTCCGGTTTCAAAATGGCGGCCGTTTTAAAGTTTGCTCGTTTTCTCGCTCATCTTTTAACCAATCGAAATGAAACTTGGCCAACTGAAAGCTCATGTTATGAAGTTGTGCTCTTGACTTTTAGTTCCATCTACTCGGTCAAAAGTGCGGAACGGGAGGCGACTTCAACGTTTCGGGAAACGTAAATTTTATTATTATTATTAAGTCGCCGACCACGAAGTGTCGGGCGACTTATTGTTTTTACTCCGTTTCTTATTATTATGTCTCCCAAACGAAGTTTTGGGAGACATATTGTTTTTGTCCGGTTTCTTATTATTATTCTTCTTCTTTCTTTCTTTCTTTCTTTCTTTTTTCTTTCCGTTCAATCTTGTCCGCACATTTTCTCAGAGACGCAATGTCCAATCAAGATGAAACTTTGGGAACATGTTAAGGGTGACCTGAAGTTGTGCAATCCACTTTTGAAATTTTCAAAATGGCCGCCATTTTCAAAATGGCCGCCGTTGAAAAAAAATGACGGCCGTTGTCAGATCTCAGTAATTGCCAAAGCAATTTCAATGAAAATTGGTATACTGATACAGCTAACTATCCTGAGCATTTTTGCAAAAAAAAATTTGACGCGACCGACATTTCAAAATGGCCGCCATCCGAACACCACCCCCCTAAAAATGCAAAAATTTAAACGTCATCCGATTTAGACGAAATTTGGTATACAGGTAGCTTATGATACCTTGAGTGTGCCACTATTTAAAAATTTTTTGTCCGACTTCCGGTTTCAAAATGGCGGCCATTTTACTGCAGGAAAAAGTCAACTTTGTCCGATTTCAACAAAATTTGATTTCTAGGCATATTTTAATGTACTGATTTGAATGAAATACTATCCATAAGGATTATAGTGGCAATGGGGGTTCGTTTGGGAGACATTCTGTGTTGGCATCCCAACACAATCAGCACTAGTTATTATTATTTTCATATTTCTTATGTTTTCCTTTTTCCCCTCGCAATGTTGTCCGCTCGTTTTCTCGCTCATCTTTTAACCGATCGAAATGAAACTTTGGGAACATGTTAAGGGTGACCTGAAGTTGTGCAATCCACTTTTGAAATTTTCAAAATGGCCGCCATTTTCAAAATGGCCGCCGTTGAAAAAAATGACGGCCGTTGTCAGATCTCAGTAATTGCCAAAGCAATTTCAATGAAAATTGGTATACTGGTACAGCTAACTATCCCGAGCATTTTTGCAAAAAAAAATTTGACGCGGCCGACATTTCAAAATGGCCGCCTACCGAACACCACCCCCCTAAAAATGTAAAAATTTAAACGTCATCCGATTTAGACGAAATTTGGTATACAGGTAGCTTATGATACCCTGAGTGTGCCACTATTTAAAAATGTTTTGTCCGACTTCCGGTTTCAAAATGGCGGCCGTTTTAAAGTTTTACAAAATGGCGGCCGTTGTCAGATCTCAGTTATGGCCAGAGCAATTTCAATGAAAATTGGTATACTGATACAGCTAACTATCCTGAGCATTTTTGCAAAAAAAAATTTTTGTCCGACTTCCGGTTTCAAAATGGCGGCCGTTTTAAAGTTTGCTCGTTTTCTCGCTCATCTTTTAACCGATCGAAATGAAACTTGGCCAACTGAAAGCTCATGTTATGAAGTTGTGCTCTTGACTTTTAGTTCCCTCTACTCGGTCAAAAGTGCGGAACGGGAGGCGACTTCAACGTTTCGGGAAACGTAAATTTTAATTATTATTCTTTTCCACACATTTTTCTTAATCGTGAACTTGTCCGACACATTTTTTGAAAACGCTTTGACCAATCAAGATAAAACCTGCTGAGGTGGGTGGAGGGTCACTCAGAGGGGTGCCATCCACTTTTGAAATTTTCAAAATGGCCGCCATTTTCAAAATGGCCGCCGTTAAAGATTTTTGGCCCCCTCTCAGATCTCGGAGATGGCTGGATGGATTTTGATGAAAATTGATACACTGGTAGAGTTAACCATCCTGAGCAGTGTGGCGAAAAAAAATTAGATGCGAACGCCGCCATTTTAAAATGGCCGCCGTTTTACCACACCCGCCCCACAAAAACGTCAACTTTGTCCGATTTCAACGAAATTTGATTTCTAGACGTATTTTGATGTACTGAACCTGCTGAGGTGGGTGGAGGGTCACTCAGAGGTGTGCCATCCACTTTTGAAATTTTCATAATGGCCGCCATTTTGAAAATGGCCGCCGTTAAAGATTTTTGGCCCCCTCTCAGATCTCGGAGATGGGTGGATGGATTTTAATGAAAATTGGTACACTGGTAGAGTTAACCATCCTGAGCAGTATGGCGAAAACAAATTTGATGCAAAAGCCGCCATTTTAAAATGGCCGCCGTTTTACCACACCCGCCCCCAAAAACATCAACTTTGTCCGATTTTAACGAAATTTGATTTCTAGAGGTATTTTGATGTACTGATTTGAATGGAATACTATCCATGGGGATTTGGGCGACTTCTGTGTTGGCATCCCAACACAATCATGTTTAATTATTATTATTATTATTATTATTATTAAGTCGCCCAAAACAAGTTTTGGGAGACTTATTGTTTTTGCACCGTTTCTTATTATTATTATTATTATTATTAAGTCGCCCAAAACAAGTTTTGGGAGACTTATTGTTTTTGCACCGTTTCTTATTATTATTATTATTATTATTATTATTATTATTAAGTCGCCGACCACGAAGTGTCGGGCGACTTATTGTTTTTACTCCGTTTCTTATTAAGTCGCCGACCACGAAGTGTCGGGCGACTTATTGTTTTTACTCCGTTTCTTATTATTATTATTTTCATATTTCTTATGTTTTCCCCTCGCAATGTTGTCCGCTCGTTTTCTCGCTCATCTTTTAACCGATCGAAATGAAACTTTGGGAACATGTTAAGGGTGACCTGAAGTTGTGCAATCCACTTTTTAAATTTTCAAAATGGCCGCCATTTTCAAAATGGCCGCCGTTGAAAAAAATGACGGCCGTTGTCAGATCTCAGTAATTGCCAAAGCAATTTCAATGAAAATTGGTATACTGGTACAGCTAACTATCCCGAGCATTTTTGCAAAAAAAAATTTGACGCGGCCGACATTTCAAAATGGCCGCCATCCGAACACCACCCCCCTAAAAATGTAAAAATTTAAACGTCATCCGATTTAGACGAAATTTGGTATACAGGTAGCTTATGATACCCTAAGTGTGCCACTATTTAAAAATGTTTTGTCCGACTTCCGGTTTCAAAATGGCGGCCGTTTTAAAGTTTTACAAAATGGCGGCCGTTGTCAGATCTCAGTTATGGCCAGAGCAATTTCAATGAAAATTGGTATACTGATACAGCTAACTATCCTGAGCATTTTTGCAAAAAAAATTTTTTGTCCGACTTCCGGTTTCAAAATGGCGGCCGTTTTAAAGTTTGCTCGTTTTCTCGCTCATCTTTTAACCGATTGAAATGAAACTTGGCCAACTGAAAGCTCATGTTATGAAGTTTTGCTCTTGACTTTTAGTTCCCTCTACTCGGTCAAAAGTGCGGAACGGGAGGCGACTTCAACGTTTCGGGAAACGTAAATTTTAATTATTATTATTTTCATATTTCTTATGTTTTCCCCTCGCAATGTTGTCCGCTCGTTTTCTCGCTCATCTTTTAACCGATCGAAATGAAACTTTGGGAACATGTTAAGGGTGACCTGAAGTTGTGCAATCCACTTTTGAAATTTTCAAAATGGCCGCCATTTTCAAAATGGCCGCCGTTGAAAAAAATGATGGCCGTTGTCAGATCTCAGTAATTGCCAAAGCAATTTCAATGAAAATTGGTATACTGGTACAGCTAACTATCCCGAGCATTTTTGCAAAAAAAAATTTGACGCGGCCGACATTTCAAAATGGCCGCCATCCGAACACCACCCCCCTAAAAATGTAAAAAGTTAAACGTCATCCGATTTAGACGAAATTTGGTATACAGGTAGCTTATGATACCCTAAGTGTGCCACTATTTAAAAATGTTTTGTCCGACTTCCGGTTTCAAAATGGCGGCCGTTTTAAAGTTTTACAAAATGGCGGCCGTTGTCAGATCTCAGTTATGGCCAGAGCAATTTCAATGAAAATTGCTATACTGATACAGCTAACTATCCTGAGCATTTTTGCAAAAAAAAATTTTTTGTCCGACTTCCGGTTTCAAAATGGCGGCCGTTTTAAAGTTTGCTCGTTTTCTCGCTCATCTTTTAACCGATCGAAATGAAACTTGGCCAACTGAAAGCTCATGTTATGAAGTTGTGCTCTTGACTTTTAGTTCCCTCTACTCGGTCAAAAGTGCGGAACGGGAGGCGACTTCAACGTTTCGGGAAACGTAAATTTTAATTATTATTATTAAGTCGCCCAAAAAAATTTTTTTTGGGAGACTTATTGTGTTTGCACCGTTTCTTATTATTATTATTATTATTATTCTTTTCCACACATTTTTCTTAATCATGAACTTGTCCGACACATTTTTTGAAAACGCTTTGACCAATCAAGATAAAACCTGCTGAGGTGGGTGGAGGGTCACTCAGAGGTGTGCCATTCACTTTTGAAATTTTCAAAATGGCCGCCATTTTCAAAATGGCCGCCATTAAAGATTTTTGGCGACCTCTCAGATCTCGGAGATGGGTGGATGGATTTTAATGAAAATTGGTACACTGGTAGAGTTAACCATCCTGAGCAGTGTGGCGAAAAAAAATTTGATGCGAACGCCGCCATTTTAAAATCGCCGCCATTTTATCACACCCGCCCCCAAAAAATGTCAACTTTGTCCGATTTCAACGAAATTTGATTTCTAGACGTATTTTGAGGTACTGTCAAGATAAAACCTGCTGAGGTGGGTGGAGGGTCACTCAGAGGTGTGCCATCCACTTTTGAAATTTTCAAAATGGCCGCCATTTTCAAAATGGCCGCCATTAAAGATTTTTGGCCCCCTCTCAGATCTCGGAGATGGGTGGATGGATTTTAATGAAAATTGGTACACTGGTAGAGTTAACTATCCTGAGCAGTGTGGCGAAAACAAATTTGATGCGAAAGCCGCCATTTTAAAATGGCCGCCGTTTTACCACACCCGCCCCCCAAAAACGTCAACTTTGTCCGATTTCAACGAAATTTGATTTCTAGACGTATTTTGATGTACAGCTTTACTGATTTGCATGGAATACTATCCATGGGGATTTGGGCGACTTCTGTGTTGGCATCCCAACACAATCATGTTTAATTATTATTCTTTTCCACACATTTTTCTTAATCGTGAACTTGTCCGACACATTTTTTGAAAACGCTTTGACCAATCAAGATAAAACCTGCTGAGGTGGGTGGAGGGTCACTCAGAGGGGTGCCATCCACTTTTGAAATTTTCAAAATGGCCGCCATTTTCAAAATGGCCGCCGTTAAAGATTGTTGGCCCCCTCTCAGATCTCGGAGATGGCTGGATGGATTTTAATGAAAATTGGTACACTGGTAGAGTTAACCATCCTGAGCAGTGTGGCGAAAAAAAATTTGATGCGAACGCCGCCATTTTAAAATGGCCGCCGTTTTACCACACCCGCCCCCCAAAAACGTCAACTTTGTCCGATTTCAACGAAATTTGATTTCTAGACGTATTTTGATGTACTGAACCTGCTGAGGTGGGTGGAGGGTCACTCAGAGGTGTGCCATCCACTTTTGAAATTTTCAAAATGGCCGCCATTTTCAAAATGGCCGCCGTTAAAGATTTTTGGCCCCCTCTCAGATCTCGGAGATGGGTGGATGGATTTTAATGAAAATTGGTACACTGGTAGAGTTAACCATCCTGAGCAGTATGGCGAAAACAAATTTGATGCAAAAGCCGCCATTTTAAAATGGCCGCCGTTTTACCACACCCGCCCCCAAAAACATCAACTTTGTCCGATTTTAACGAAATTTGATTTCTAGAGGTATTTTGATGTACTGATTTGAATGGAATACTATCCATGGGGATTTGGGCGACTTCTGTGTTGGCATCCCAACACAATCATGTTTAATTATTATTATTAAGTCGCCCAAAAAAATTTTTTTTGGGAGACTTATTGTGTTTGCACCGTTTCTTATTATTATTATTATTATTATTATTATTATTATTATTATTATTATTATTATTATTATTCTTTTCCACACATTTTTCTTAATCATGAACTTGTCCGACACATTTTTTGAAAACGCTTTGACCAATCAAGATAAAACCTGCTGAGTCGGGTGGAGGGTCACTCAGAGGGGTGCCATCCACTTTTGAAATTTTCAAAATGGCCGCCGTTAAAGATTTTTGGCCCCCTCTCAGATCTCGGAGATGGGTGGATGGATTTTAATGAAAATTGGTACACTGGTAGAGTTAACTATCCTGAGCAGTGTGGCGAAAACAAATTTGATGCGAAAGCCGCCATTTTAAAATGGCCGCCGTTTTACCACACCCGCCCCCCAAAAACGTCAACTTTGTCCGATTTCAACGAAATTTGATTTCTAGACGTATTTTGATGTACAGCTTTACTGATTTGCATGGAATACTATCCATGGGGATTTGGGCGACTTCTGTGTTGGCATCCCAACACAATCATGTTTAATTATTATTCTTTTCCACACATTTTTCTTAATCGTGAACTTGTCCGACACATTTTTTGAAAACGCTTTGACCAATCAAGATAAAACCTGCTGAGGTGGGTGGAGGGTCACTCAGAGGGGTGCCATCCACTTTTGAAATTTTCAAAATGGCCGCCATTTTCAAAATGGCCGCCGTTAAAGATTGTTGGCCCCCTCTCAGATCTCGGAGATGGCTGGATGGATTTTAATGAAAATTGGTACACTGGTAGAGTTAACCATCCTGAGCAGTGTGGCGAAAAAAAATTTGATGCGAACGCCGCCATTTTAAAATGGCCGCCGTTTTACCACACCCGCCCCCCAAAAACGTCAACTTTGTCCGATTTCAACGAAATTTGATTTCTAGACGTATTTTGATGTACTGAACCTGCTGAGGTGGGTGGAGGGTCACTCAGAGGTGTGCCATCCACTTTTGAAATTTTCAAAATGGCCGCCATTTTCAAAATGGCCGCCGTTAAAGATTTTTGGCCCCCTCTCAGATCTCGGAGATGGGTGGATGGATTTTAATGAAAATTGGTACACTGGTAGAGTTAACCATCCTGAGCAGTATGGCGAAAACAAATTTGATGCAAAAGCCGCCATTTTAAAATGGCCGCCGTTTTACCACACCCGCCCCCAAAAACATCAACTTTGTCCGATTTTAACGAAATTTGATTTCTAGAGGTATTTTGATGTACTGATTTGAATGGAATACTATCCATGGGGATTTGGGCGACTTCTGTGTTGGCATCCCAACACAATCATGTTTAATTATTATTATTAAGTCGCCCAAAAAAATTTTTTTTGGGAGACTTATTGTGTTTGCACCGTTTCTTATTATTATTATTATTATTATTATTATTATTATTATTATTATTATTATTATTATTATTATTCTTTTCCACACATTTTTCTTAATCATGAACTTGTCCGACACATTTTTTGAAAACGCTTTGACCAATCAAGATAAAACCTGCTGAGTCGGGTGGAGGGTCACTCAGAGGGGTGCCATCCACTTTTGAAATTTTCAAAATGGCCGCCGTTAAAGATTTTTGGCCCCCTCTCAGATCTCGGAGATGGCTGGATGGATTTTAATGAAAATTGGTACACTGGTAGAGTTAACCATCCTGAGCAGTGTGGCGAAAAAAAATTTGATGCGAACGCCGCCATTTTAAAATGGCCGCCATTTTACCACACCCGCCCCCCAAAAACGTCAACTTTGTCCGATTTCAACGAAATTTGATTTCTAGACGTATTTTGATGTACTGAACCTGCTGAGGTGGGTGGAGGGTCACTCAGAGGTGTGCCATCCACTTTTGAAATTTTCAAAATGGCCGCCATTTTCAAAATGGCCGCCGTTAAAGATTTTTGGCCCCCTCTCAGATCTCGGAGATGGGTGGATGGATTTTAATGAAAATTGGTACACTGGTAGAGTTAACCATCCTGAGCAGTATGGCGAAAACAAATTTGATTCAAAAGCCGCCATTTTAAAATGGCCGCCGTTTTACCACACCCGCCCCCAAAAACATCAACTTTGTCCGATTTTAACGAAATTTGATTTCTAGAGGTATTTTGATGTACTGATTTGAATGGAATACTATCCATGGGGATTTGGGCGACTTCTGTGTTGGCATCCCAACACAATCATGTTTAATTAAGTCGCCGACCACGAAGTGTCGGGCGACTTATTGTTTTTACTCCGTTTCTTATTATTATTATTATTATGTTTTCCTTTTTCCCCTCGCAATGTTGTCCGCTCGTTTTCTCGCTCATCTTTTAACCGATCGAAATGAAACTTTGGGAACATGTTAAGGGTGACCTGAAGTTGTGCAATCCACTTTTGAAATTTTCAAAATGGCCGCCATTTTTAAAATGGCCGCCGTTGAAAAAAAATGACGGCCGTTGTCAGATCTCAGTAATTGCCAAAGCAATTTCAATGAAAATTGGTATACTGGTACAGCTAACTATCCCGAGCATTTTTGCAAAAAAAAATTTGACGCGGCCGACATTTCAAAATGGCCGCCATCCGAACACCACCCCCCTAAAAATGTAAAAATTTAAACGTCATCCGATTTAGACGAAATTTGGTATACTGGTAGCTTATGATACCCTGAGTGTGCCACTATTTTCAAAATTTTTGTCCGACTTCCGGTTTCAAAATGGCGGCCGTTTTAAAGTTTTACAAAATGGCGGCCGTTGTCAGATCTCAGTTATGGCCAGAGCAATTTCAATGAAAATTGGTATACTGATACAGCTAACTATCCTGAGCATTTTTGCAAAAAAAAATTTTTGTCCGACTTCCGGTTTCAAAATGGCGGCCGTTTTAAAGTTTGCTCGTTTTCTCGCTCATCTTTTAACCGATCGAAATGAAACTTGGCCAACTGAAAGCTCATGTTATGAAGTTGTGCTCTTGACTTTTAGTTCCCTCTACTCGGTCAAAAGTGCGGAACGGGAGGCGACTTCAACGTTTCGGGAAACGTAAATTTTAATTTTAATTATTATTAAGTCGCCGACCACGAAGTGTCGGGCGACTTATTGTTTTTACTCCGTTTCTTATTATTATTATTATTATTATTATTTTCATATTTCTTATGTTTTCCCCTCGCAATGTTGTCCGCTCGTTTTCTCGCTCATCTTTTAACCGATCGAAATGAAACTTTGGGAACATGTTAAGGGTGACCTGAAGTTGTGCAATCCACTTTTGAAATTTTCAAAATGGCCGCCATTTTCAAAATGGCCGCCGTTGAAAAAAATGACGGCCGTTGTCAGATCTCAGTAATTGCCAAAGCAATTTCAATGAAAATTGGTATACTGGTACAGCTAACTATCCCGAGCATTTTTGCACAAAAAAATTTGACGCGGCCGACATTTCAAAATGGCCGCCATCCGAACACCACCCCCCTAAAAATGTAAAAATTTAAACGTCATCCGATTTAGACGAAATTTGGTATACAGGTAGCTTATGATACCCTAAGTGTGCCACTATTTAAAAATGTTTTGTCCGACTTCCGGTTATAAAATGGCGGCCATTTTACTGCAGGAAAAAGTCAACTTTGTCCGATTTCAACAAAATTTGATTTCTAGGCATATTTTAATGTACTGATTTGAATGAAATACTATCCATGGAGATTATAGTGGCAATGTTCCTCTACTCGGTCAAAAGTGCGGAACGGGAGGCGACTTCAACGTTTCGGGAAACGTAAATTTTAATTATTATTATTCTTTTCCACACATTTTTCTTAATCGTGAACTTGTCCGACACATTTTTTGAAAACGCTTTGACCAATCAAGATAAAACCTGCTGAGGTGGGTGGAGGGTTACTCAGAGGGGTGCCATCCACTTTTGAAATTTTCAAAATGGCCGCCGTTAAAGATTTTTGGCCCCCTCTCAGATCTCGGAGATGGCTGGATGGATTTTAATGAAAATTGGTACACTGGTAGAGTTAACCATCCTGAGCAGTGTGGCGAAAAAAAATTTGATGCGAACGCCGCCATTTTAAAATGGCCGCCGTTTTACCACACCCGCCCCCCAAAAACGTCAACTTTGTCCGATTTCAACGAAATTTGATTTCTAGACGTATTTTGATGTACTGAACCTGCTGAGGTGGGTGGAGGGTCACTCAGAGGTGTGCCATCCACTTTTGAAATTTTCAAAATGGCCGCCATTTTCAAAATGGCCGCCGTTAAAGATTTTTGGCCCCCTCTCAGATCTCGGAGATGGGTGGATGGATTTTAATGAAAATTGGTACACTGGTAGAGTTAACCATCCTGAGCAGTGTGGCGAAAACAAATTTGATGCAAAAGCCGCCATTTTAAAATGGCCGCCGTTTTACCACACCTGCCCCCAAAAACATCAACTTTGTCCGATTTTAACGAAATTTGATTTCTAGAGGTATTTTGATGTACTGATTTGAATGGAATACTATCCATGGGGATTTGGGCGACTTCTGTGTTGGCATCCCAACACAATCATGTTTAATTATTATTATTATTAAGTCGCCCAAAAAAATTTTTTTTGGGAGACTTATTGTGTTTGCACCGTTTCTTATTATTATTATTATTATTAAGTCGCCCAAAAAAATTTTTTTTGGGAGACTTATTGTGTTTGCACCGTTTCTTATTAAGTCGCCCAAAAAAATTTTTTTTGGGAGACTTATTGTGTTTGCACCGTTTCTTATTATTATTAAGTCGCCGACCACGAAGTGTCGGGCGACTTATTGTTTTTACTCCGTTTCTTATTATGTCTCCCAAACGAAGTTTTGGGAGACATATTGTTTTTGTCCGGTTTCTTATTATTATTCTTCTTCTTTCTTTCTTTTTTCTTTCCGTTCAATCTTGTCCGCACATTTTCTCAAAGACGCAATGTCCAATCAAGATGAAACTTTGGGAACATGCTTAGGGTGACCTGAAGTTGTGCAATCCACTTTTGAAATTTTCAAAATGGCCGCCATTTTCAAAATGGCCGCCGTTGAAAAAAAATGACGGCCGTTGTCAGATCTAAGTAATTGCCAAAGCAATTTCAATGAAAATTGGTATACTGATACAGCTAACTATCCTAAGCATTTTGGCAAAAAAAAAATTAGACGCGACCGACATTTCAAAATGGCCGCCATCTGAACACCACCCCCCTAAAAATGCAAAAATTTAAACGTCATCCGATTTAGACGAAATTTGGTATACAGGTAGCTTATGATACCCTGAGTGTGCCACTATTTAAAAATTTTTTGTCCGACTTCCGGTTTCAAAATGGCGGCCATTTTACTGCAGGAAAAAGTCAACTTTGTCCGATTTCAACAAAATTTGATTTCTAGGTCCAATCAAGATGAAACTTTGGGAACATGTTAAGGGTGACCTGAAGTTGTGCAATCCACTTTTGAAATTTTCAAAATGGCCGCCATTTTCAAAATGGCCGCCGTTGAAAAAAAATGACGGCCGTTGTCAGATCTCAGTAATTGCCAAAGCAATTTCAATGAAAATTGGTATACTGATACAGCTCACTATCCCGAGCATTTTTGCAAAAAAAAATTTGACGCGGCCGACATTTCAAAATGGCCGCCATCCGAACACCACCCCCCTGAAAATGTAAAAATTTAAACGTCATCTGATTTAGACGAAATTTGGTATACAGGTAGCTTATGATACCCTGAGTGTGTCACTATTTAAAAAATTTTTGTCCGACTTCCGGTTTTAAAATGGCGGCCATTTTACTGCAGGAAAAAGTCAACTTTGTCCGATTTCAACAAAATTTGATTTCTAGGCATATTTTAATGTACTGATTTGAATGAAATACTATCCATGGGGATTATAGTGGCAATGGGGGTTCGTTTGGGAGACATTCTGTGTTGGCATCCCAACACAATCAGCACTAGTTATTATTATTTTCATATTTCTTATGTTTTCCTTTTTCCCCTCGCAATGTTGTCCGCTCGTTTTCTCGCTCATCTTTTAACCGATCGAAATGAAACTTTGGGAACATAATAAGGGTGACCTGAAGTTGTGCAATCCACTTTTGAAATTTTCAAAATGGCCGCCATTTTCAAAATGGCCGCCGTTGAAAAAAAATGACGGCCGTTGTCAGATCTCAGTAATTGCCAAAGCAATTTCAATGAAAATTGGTATACTGATACAGCTCACTATCCCGAGCATTTTTGCAAAAAAAAATTTGACGCGGCCGACATTTCAAAATGGCCGCCATCCGAACACCACCCCCCTGAAAATGTAAAAATTTAAACGTCATCTGATTTAGACGAAATTTGGTATACAGGTAGCTTATGATACCCTGAGTGTGTCACTATTTAAAAAATTTTTGTCCGACTTCCGGTTTTAAAATGGCGGCCATTTTACTGCAGGAAAAAGTCAACTTTGTCCGATTTCAACAAAATTTGATTTCTAGGCATATTTTAATGTACTGATTTGAATGAAATACTATCCATGGGGATTATAGTGGCAATGGGGGTTCGTTTGGGAGACATTCTGTGTTGGCATCCCAACACAATCAGCACTAGTTATTATTATTTTCATATTTCTTATGTTTTCCTTTTTCCCCTCGCAATGTTGTCCGCTCGTTTTCTCGCTCATCTTTTAACCGATCGAAATGAAACTTTGGGAACATAATAAGGGTGACCTGAAGTTGTGCAATCCACTTTTGAAATTTTCAAAATGGCCGCCATTTTCAAAATGGCCGCCGTTGAAAAAAAATGACGGCCGTTGTCAGATCTCAGTAATTGCCAAAGCAATTTCAATGAAAATTGGTATACTGATACAGCTCACTATCCCGAGCATTTTTGCAAAAAAAAATTTGACGCGGCCGACATTTCAAAATGGCCGCCATCCGAACACCACCCCCCTAAAACTGTAAAAATTTAAACGTCATCCGATTTAAACGAAATTTGGTATACAGGTAGCTTATGATACCCTGATTGTGCCACTATTTTCAAAATTTTTGTCCGACTTCCGGTTTCAAAATGGCGGCCGTTTTAAAGTTTTACAAAATGGCGGCCGTTGTCAGATCTCAGTTATGGCCAGAGCAATTTCAATGAAAATTGGTATACTGATACAGCTAACTATCCTGAGCATTTTTGCAAAAAAAATTTTTTGTCCGACTTCCGGTTTCAAAATGGCGGCCGTTTTAAAGTTTGCTCGTTTTCTCGCTCATCTTTTAACCGATCGAAATGAAACTTGGCCAACTGAAAGCTCATGTTATGAAGTTGTGCTCTTGACTTTTAGTTCCCTCTACTCGGTCAAAAGTGCGGAACGGGAGGCGACTTCAACGTTTCGGGAAACGTAAATTTTATTATTATTATTATTATTATTATTATTTTCATATTTCTTATGTTTTCCCCTCGCAATGTTGTCCGCTCGTTTTCTCGCTCATCTTTTAACCGATCGAAATGAAACTTTGGGAACATGTTAAGGGTGACCTGAAGTTGTGCAATCCACTTTTGAAATTTTCAAAATGGCCGCCATTTTCAAAATGGCCGCCGTTGAAAAAAATGACGGCCGTTGTCAGATCTCAGTAATTGCCAAAGCAATTTCAATGAAAATTGGTATACTGGTACAGCTAACTATCCCGAGCATTTTTGCAAAAAAAAATTTGACGCGGCCGACATTTCAAAATGGCCGCCATCCGAACACCACCCCCCTAAAAATGTAAAAATTTAAACGTCATCCGATTTAGACGAAATTTGGTATACAGGTAGCTTATGATACCCTAAGTGTGCCACTATTTAAAAATGTTTTGTCCGACTTCCGGTTTCAAAATGGCGGCCGTTTTAAAGTTTTACAAAATGGCGGCCGTTGTCAGATCTCAGTTATGGCCAGAGCAATTTCAATGAAAATTGGTATACTGATACAGCTAACTATCCTGAGCATTTTTGCAAAAAAAATTTTTTGTCCGACTTCCGGTTTCAAAATGGCGGCCGTTTTAAAGTTTGCTCGTTTTCTCGCTCATCTTTTAACCGATCGAAATGAAACTTGGCCAACTGAAAGCTCATGTTATGAAGTTGTGCTCTTGACTTTTAGTTCCCTCTACTCGGTCAAAAGTGCGGAACGGGAGGCGACTTCAACGTTTCGGGAAACGTAAATTTTAATTATTATTATTATTCTTTTCCACACATTTTTCTTAATCATGAACTTGTCCGACACATTTTTTGAAAACGCTTTGACCAATCAAGATAAAACCTGCTGAGGTGGGTGGAGGGTCACTCAGAGGTGTGCCATTCACTTTTGAAATTTTCAAAATGGCCGCCATTTTCAAAATGGCCGCCATTAAAGATTTTTGGCGACCTCTCAGATCTCGGAGATGGGTGGATGGATTTTAATGAAAATTGGTACACTGGTAGAGTTAACCATCCTGAGCAGTGTGGCGAAAAAAAATTTGATGCGAATGCCGCCATTTTAAAATCGCGGCCATTTTATCACACCCGCCCCCCAAAAATGTCAACTTTGTCCGATTTCAACGAAATTTGATTTCTAGACGTATTTTGATGTACTGTCAAGATAAAACCTGCTGAGGTGGGTGGAGGGTCACTCAGAGGTGTGCCATCCACTTTTGAAATTTTCAAAATGGCCGCCATTTTCAAAATGGCCGCCATTAAAGATTTTTGGCCCCCTCTCAGATCTCGGAGATGGGTGGATGGATTTTAATGAAAATTGGTACACTGGTAGAGTTAACCATCCTGAGCAGTGTGGCGAAAACAAATTTGATGCGAAAGCCGCCATTTTAAAATGGCCGCCGTTTTACCACACCCGCCCCCCAAAAACGTCAACTTTGTCCGATTTCAACGAAATTTGATTTCTAGACGTATTTTGATGTACTGAACCTGCTGAGGTGGGTGGAGGGTCACTCAGAGGTGTGCCATCCACTTTTGAAACTTTCAAAATGGCCGCCATTTTCAAAATGGCCGCCGTTAAAGATTTTTGGCCCCCTCTCAGATCTCGGAGATGGGTGGATGGATTTTAATGAAAATTGGTACACTGGTAGAGTTAACCATCCTGAGCAGTATGGCGAAAACAAATTTGATGCGAAAGCCGCCATTTTAAAATGGCCGCCGTTTTACCACACCCGCCCCTGGAAAACGTCAACTTTGTCGGATTTCAACGAAATTTGATTTCTAGACGTATTTTGATGTACAGCTGTACTGATTTGCATGGAATACTATCCATGGGGATTTGGGCGACTTCTGTGTTGGCATCCCAACACAATCATGTTTAATTATTATTATGTCGCCCCAGACTTTGTCGGGGCGACATATTGTTATTCTACTGTTTCTTTTTCACTATTATTATTATTATTATTATTATTATTATTATTATTATTATTCCTCACTTTTTGTCCGGCTGATAACTCATAGATGGCTGATTGGATTAGAACATCACATGGCATAAAGTAGAACCACTATCTGAAGTTGTGCCATCAACTTTAAAAATGGTGATATGTGGAACCATCTCCATGGAAACCAGAAAGTTATGCATGAGTGATTTTGGGCATTTTCATTAATTTTTCGGAAACCTAGAAGCACAGAGGGACCAAACTTGGTATGATGGAAGACCATAATGAGATACAGGTTTGAGATGATTTTGGGGCGGAACGGAAAAACAAGATGGCCGCCATGGCTAAAAATAGATTTAACATGGGGCCTATGGGAAAATGATTTTTCTACAATAGCTTCACCATGGTTTGAGATATTCCAAAGATTTTTTATAGGAAGTTGGACCTCATCAACCTCGAGAAGACAGGAAAGTTTGAAAAAAAAATTTCACACCGTGTGGCCGCAGCCACAACCGTTACGTTTGCATAGAAGCCTATGGGGAAATGGAGGTTTTTTGTCACCTCCATTTCTCTGCTATGCATTGATGGATTCCAATCAAACTTTACACAAAGCACCGACATCATTACATCTTGGAATTCACATATCAAAAAATTCTAAAATGGCCACCTTTTACAAGATGGCCGCCACGTTACATTTGCATAGAAGCCTATGGGGAAATGGAGGTTTTTTGTCGCCTCCATTTCTCTGCTATGCATTGATGGATTCCAATCAAACTTTACACAAAGCACCGTCACCATTACATCTTTGAAATTCATATTACGAAAAATTTCAAATGGCGGCCATTTTTAAGATGGCTGCCGAGTTACGTTAAAAATTACAACATTGTCGGAATTCAATGAAAATCAACTTCTAGAGATATTTTGATGTGGGGAGCAACATGGAATCATTGATTTTGGAATTCACATGACGGAAAAAAAAAATTTCGGGGCGACATCTGCTATTGCTCGCAATGGCAATTCTAGTTATTATTATTATTCTTTTCCACACATTTTTCTTAATCATGAACTTGTCCGACACATTTTTTGAAAACGCTTTGACCAATCAAGATAAAACCTGCTGAGGTGGGTGGAGGGTCACTCAGAGGGGTGCCATCCACTTTTGAAATTTTCAAAATGGCCGCCATTTTCAAAATGGCCGCCGTTAAAGATTTTTGGCCCCCTCTCAGATCTCGGAGATGGGTGGATGGATTTTAATGAAAATTGGTACACTGGTAGAGTTAACCATCCTGAGCAGTGTGGCGAAAAAAAAATTGACGCGAATGCCGCCATTTTAAAATCGCAGCCATTTTATCACACCCGCCCCCCAAAAATGTCAACTTTGTCCGATTTAAACGAAATTTGATTTCTAGACGTATTTTGATGTACTGTCAAGATAAAACCTGCTGAGGTGGGTGGATGGTCACTCAGAGGTGTGCCATCCACTTTTGAAATTTTCAAAATAGCCGCCATTTTCAAAATGGCCGCCATTAAAGATTTTTGGCCCCCTCTCAGATCTCGGAGATGGGTGGATGGATTTTAATGAAAATTGGTACACTGGTAGAGTTAACTATCCTGAGCAGTGTGGCGAAAACAAATTTGATGCGAAGGCGGCCATTTTAAAATGGCGGCCGTTTTACCACACCCGCCCCCCAAAAACGTCAACTTTGTCCGATTTCAACGAAATTTGATTTCTAGACGTATTTTGATGTACAGCTGTACTGATTTGCATGGAATACTATCCATGGGGATTTGGGCGACTTCTGTGTTGGCATCCCAACACAATCATGTTTAATTATTATTATTATTATTATGTCGCCCCAGACTTTGTCGGGGCGACATATTGTTATTCTACTGTTTCTTTTTCACTATTATTATTATTATTATTATTATTATTATTATTATTATTATTATTATTATTATTATTCTTCCTCACTTTTTGTCCGGCTGATAACTCAGAGATGGCTGATTGGATTAGAACATCACATGGCATAAAGTAGAGCCACTATCTGAAGTTGTGCCATCAACTTTAAAAATGGTGATATGTGGAACCATCTCCATGGAAACCAGAAAGTTATGCATGAGTGATTTTGGGCATTTTCCTTAATTTTTCGGAAACCTAGAAGCACAGAGGGACCAAACTTGGTATGATGGAAGACCATAATGAGATACAGGTTTGAGATGATTTTGGGGCGGAACGGAAAAACAAGATGGCCGCCATGGCTAAAAATAGATTTAACATGGGGCCTATGGGAAAATGATTTTTCTACAATAGCTTCACCATGGTTTGAGATATTCCAAAGTTTTTTTATAGGAAGTTGGACCTCATCGACCTCAAGAAGACAGGTTAGATTGAAAAAAAAATTTCGAACCGTGTGGCCGCAGCCACAACCGTTACGTTTGCATAGAAGTCTATGGGGAAATGGAGGTTTTTTGTCACCTCCATTTCTCTGCTATGCATTGATGGATTCCAATCAAACTTTACACAAAGCACCGTCATCATTACATCTTGGAATTCACATATCAAAAAATTCTAAAATGGCCACCTTTTACAAGATGGCCGCCATGTTACATTTGCATAGAAGCCTATGGGGAAATGGAGGTTTTTTGTCGCCTCCATTTCTCTGCTATGCATTGATGGATTCCAATCAAACTTTACACAAAGCACCGTCACCATTACATCTTGGAATTCATATTACGAAAAATTCCAAATGGCGGCCATTTTTAAGATGGCTGCCGAGTTACGTTAAAAATTACAACATTGTCGGAATTCAACGAAAATCAACTTCTAGAGATATTTTGATGTGGGGAGCAACATGGAATCATCGATTTTGGAATTCACATGACGGAAAAAAAAATTTCGGGGCGACATCTGCTATTGCTCGCAATGGCAATTCTAGTTATGTCGCCCCAGACTTTGTCGGGGCGACATATTGTTATTCTACTGTTTCTTTTTCACTATTATTATTATTCTTCCTCACTTTTTGTCCGGCTGATAACTCAGAGATGGCTGATTGGATTAGAACATCACATGGCATAAAGTAGAACCACTATCTGAAGTTGTGCAATCAACTTTAAAAATGGTGATATGTGGAACCATCTCCATGGAAACCAGAAAGTTATGCATGAGTGATTTTGGGCATTTTCCTTAATTTTTCGGTAACCTAGAAGCACAGAGGGACCAAACTTGGTATGATGGAAGACCATAATGAGATACAGGTTTGAGATGATTTTGGGGCGGAACGGAAAAACAAGATGGCCGCCATGGCTAAAAATAGATTTAACATGGGGCCTATGGGAAAATGATTTTTCTACAATAGCTTCACCATGGTTTGAGATATTCCAAAGTTTTTTTATAGGAAGTTGGACCTCATCAACCTCAAGAAGACAGGAAAGTTTGAAAAAAAAATTTCACACCGTGTGGCCGCAGCCACAACCGTTACGTTTGCATAGAAGCCTATGGGGAAATGGAGGTTTTTTGTCACCTCCATTTCTCTGCTATGCATTGATGGATTCCAATCAAACTTTACACAAAGCACCGTCATCATTACATCTTGGAATTCACATATCAACAAATTCTAAAATGGCCACCTTTTACAAGATGGCCGCCATGTTACATTTGCATAGAAGCCTATGGGGAAATGGAGGTTTTTTGTCGCCTCCATTTCTCTGCTATGCATTGATGGATTCCAATCAAACTTTACACAAAGCACCGTCACCATTACATCTTGGAATTCATATTACGAAAAATTTCAAATGGCGGCCATTTTTAAGATGGCTGCCGAGTTACGTTAAAAATTACAACATTGTCGGAATTCAATGAAAATCAACTTCTAGAGATATTTTGATGTGGGGAGCAACATGGAATCATCGATTTTGGAATTCACATGACGGAAAAAAAAAATTTCGGGGCGACATCTGCTATTGCTCGCAATGGCAATTCTAGTTATTATTATTATTCTTTTCCACACATTTTTCTTAATCATGAACTTGTCCGACACATTTTTTGAAAACGCTTTGACCAATCAAGATAAAACCTGCTGAGGTGGGTGGAGGGTCACTCAGAGGGGTGCCATCCACTTTTGAAATTTTCAAAATGGCCGCCATTTTCAAAATGACCGCCGTTGAAAAAAATGACGGCCGTTGTCAGATCTCAGTAATTGCCAAAGCAATTTCAATGAAAATTGGTATACTGGTACAGCTAACTATCCCGAGCATTTTTGCAAAAAAAAATTTGACGCGGCCGACATTTCAAAATGGCCGCCATCCGAACACCACCCCCCTAAAAATGTAAAAACTTAAACGTCATCCGATTTAGACGAAATTTGGTATACAGGTAGCTTATGATACCCTAAGTGTGCCACTATTTAAAAATGTTTTGTCCGACTTCCGGTTTCAAAATGGCGGCCGTTTTAAAGTTTTACAAAATGGCGGCCGTTGTCAGATCTCAGTTATGGCCAGAGCAATTTCAATGAAAATTGGTATACTGATACAGCTAACTATCCTGAGCATTTTTGCAAAAAAAATTTTTTGTCCGACTTCCGGTTTCAAAATGGCGGCCGTTTTAAAGTTTGCTCGTTTTCTCGCTCATCTTTTAACCGATCGAAATGAAACTTGGCCAACTGAAAGCTCATGTTATGAAGTTGTGCTCTTGACTTTTAGTTCCCTCTACTCGGTCAAAAGTGCGGAACGGGAGGCGACTTCAACGTTTCGGGAAACGTAAATTTTAATTATTATTCTTTTCCACACATTTTTCTTAATCGTGAACTTGTCCGACACATTTTTTGAAAACGCTTTGACCAATCAAGATAAAACCTGCTGAGGTGGGTGGAGGGTCACTCAGAGGGGTGCCATCCACTTTTGAAATTTTCAAAATGGCCGCCGTTAAAGATTTTTGGCCCCCTCTCAGATCTCGGAGATGGCTGGATGGATTTTAATGAAAATTGGTACACTGGTAGAGTTAACCATCCTGAGCAGTGTGGCGAAAAAAAATTTGATGCGAACGCCGCCATTTTAAAATGGCCGCCGTTTACCACACCCGCCCCCCAAAAACGTCAACTTTGTCCGATTTCAACTAAATTTGATTTCTAGACGTATTTTGATGTACTGAACCTGCTGAGGTGGGTGGAGGGTCACTCAGAGGTGTGCCATCCACTTTTGAAATTTTCAAAATGGCCGCCATTTTCAAAATGGCTGCCGTTAAAGATTTTTGGCCCCCTCTCAGATCTCGGAGATGGCTGGATGGATTTTAATGAAAATTGGTACACTGGTAGAGTTAACCATCCTGAGCAGTGTGGCGAAAAAAAATTTGATGCGAACGCCGCCATTTTAAAATGGTCGCCGTTTTACCACACCCGCCCCCCAAAAACGTCAACTTTGTCCGATTTCAACGAAATTTGATTTCTAGACGTATTTTGATGTACTGAACCTGCTGAGGTGGGTGGAGGGTCACTCAGATGTGTGCCATCCACTTTTAAA
Source organism: Limnoperna fortunei (assembly GCA_944474755.1). Lineage (NCBI taxonomy): Eukaryota > Metazoa > Mollusca > Bivalvia > Mytilida > Modiolidae > Limnoperna > Limnoperna fortunei. The sequence goes on from OX104111.1 coordinate 5,484,813, forward strand.
TTTTCAAAATGGCCGCCATTTTCAAAATGGCCGCCGTTAAAGATTTTTGGCCCCCTCTCAGATCTCGGAGATGGGTGGATGGATTTTAATGAAAATTGGTACACTGGTAGAGTTAACCATCCTGAGCAGTATGGCGAAAACAAATTTGATGCAAAAGCCGCCATTTTAAAATGGCCGGCGTTTTACCACACCCGCCCCCAAAAACATCAACTTTGTCCGATTTTAACGAAATTTGATTTCTAGAGGTATTTTGATGTACTGATTTGAATGGAATACTATCCATGGGGATTTGGGCGACTTCTGTATTATTATTATTATTAAGTCGCCCAAAAAAATTTTTTTTGGGAGACTTATTGTGTTTGCACCGTTTCTTATTAAATCCCCGACCACGAAGTGTCGGGGATTTATTGTTTTTGCACCGTTTCTTATTATTATTATTATTCTTCTTCTTCTTCCGGACCTAACTTTGTCCGTAGGATTTCTCGAAGACGAAAAGACATAGGTCAATGAAACTTACCAGAAAGATAGGTCACCACTAGGAAATGTTGTTTCCGATTTCGAAATTTTGAAAATGGCGGCCATCTTGGATTGGCGGCCATTTTGAATTTGAAAAAAATACAAAATTAATCATGAAAAATCACAAACAATATGGATATGAACCAAAATAGGTTTATAGGTCAATATTAAGGTCCCGGACAATATGGGACCATTTTCCGAAAAATCCAAGATGGCCACCATATTCAAAATGGCCGCCAAAGTGCGAAAATTGAAAAGTTGTCCGATTTCAACGAAAATTGGCATTTAGGTCAATATTGATATTACGAACAACATGGTGACATGTTCGAACAAATCAAAGATGGCCGCCAAAGTCCAAGATGGCCGCCATATTCAAAATGGCCTCCAAAGTGCGAAAATTGAAAAGTTGTCCGATTTCAACGAAAATTGGCATTTAGGTGAATATTGATACTACGAACAACATGGTGACATGTTTGAACAAATCCAAGATGGCCGCCAAAGTCCAAGATGGCCGCCATATTCAAAATGGCCGCCAAAGTGCGAAAATTGAAAAGTTGTCCGATTTCAACGAAAATTGGCATTTAGGTCAATATTGATATTACGAACAACATGGCGACACTTTCGAACAAATCCAAGATGGCTGTCATATTCAAAATGGCTGCCAAAGTGCGAATATTGAAAAGTTGTCTGATTTCAACAAAAATTGGCATTTAGGTCAATATTGATATTACGAACAACATGTCGAACAAATCCAAGATGGCTGCCAAAGTCCAAGATGGCCGCCATATTCAAAATGGCCGCCAAAGTGCGAAAATTGAAAAGTTGTCCGAATTGTGACAAAAGTGGGCACGGGAGGGGATTTTTTTGTGACTTGCTTGCAATCACAATCAGCACTTGTTATTATTATTAAGTCGCCGACCACGAAGTGTCGGGCGACTTATTGTTTTTACTCCGTTTCTTATTATTATTATTATGTTTTCCTTTTTCCCCTCGCAATGTTGTCCGCTCGTTTTCTCGCTCATCTTTTAACCGATCGAAATGAAACTTTGGGAACATGTTAAGGGTGACCTGAAGTTGTGCAATCCACTTTTGAAATTTTCAAAATGGCCGCCATTTTCAAAATGGCCGCCGTTGAAAAAAATGACGGCCGTTGTCAGATCTCAGTAATTGCCAAAGCAATTTCAATGAAAATTGGTATACTGGTACAGCTAACTATCCCGAGCATTTTTGCAAAAAAAAATTTGACGCGGCCGACATTTCAAAATGGCCGCCATCCGAACACCACCCCCCTAAAAATGTAAAAATTTAAACGTCATCCGATTTAGACGAAATTTGGTATACAGGTAGCTTATGATACCCTAAGTGTGCCACTATTTAAAAATGTTTTGTCCGACTTCCGGTTTCAAAATGGCGGCCGTTTTAAAGTTTTACAAAATGGCGGTTGTTGTCAGATCTCAGTTATGGCCAGAGCAATTTCAATGAAAATTGGTATACTGATACAGCTAACTATCCTGAGCATTTTTGCAAAAAAAATTTTTTGTCCGACTTCCGGTTTCAAAATGGCGGCCGTTTTAAAGTTTGCTCGTTTTCTCGCTCATCTTTTAACCGATCGAAATGAAACTTGGCCAATTGAAAGCTCATGTTATGAAGTTGTGCTCTTGACTTTTAGTTACCTCTACTCGGTCAAAAGTGCGGAACGGGAGGCGACTTCAACGTTTCGGGAAACGTAAATTTTAATTATTATTATTCTTTTCCACACATTTTTCTTAATCATGAACTTGTCCGACACATTTTTTGAAAACGCTTTGACCAATCAAGATAAAACCTGCTGAGGTGGGTGGAGGGTCACTCAGAGGTGTGCCATTCACTTTTGAAATTTTCAAAATGGCCGCCATTTTCAAAATGGCCGCCATTAAAGATTTTTGGCGACCTCTCAGATCTCGGAGATGGGTGGATGGATTTTAATGAAAATTGGTACACTGGTAGAGTTAACCATCCTGAGCAGTGTGGCGAAAAAAAATTTGATGCGAACGCCGCCATTTTAAAATCGCCGCCATTTTATCACACCCGCCCCCAAAAAATGTCAACTTTGTCCGATTTCAACGAAATTTGATTTCTAGACGTATTTTGATGTACTGTCAAGATAAAACCTGCTGAGGTGGGTGGAGGGTCACTCAGAGGTGTGCCATCCACTTTTGAAATTTTCAAAATGGCCGCCATTTTCAAAATGGCCGCCATTAAAGATTTTTGGTCCCCTCTCAGATCTCGGAGATGGGTGGATGGATTTTAATGAAAATTGGTACACTGGTAGAGTTAACTATCCTGAGCAGTGTGGCGAAAACAAATTTGATGCGAAAGCCGCCATTTTAAAATGGCCGCCGTTTTACCACACCCGCCCCCCAAAAACGTCAACTTTGTCCGATTTCAACGAAATTTGATTTCTAGACGTATTTTGATGTACAGCTTTACTGATTTGCATGGAATACTATCCATGGGGATTTGGGCGACTTCTGTGTTGGCATCCCAACACAATCATGTTTAATTATTAAGTCGCCGACCACGAAGTGTCGGGCGACTTATTGTTTTTACTCCGTTTCTTATTATTATTATTATTATGTTTTCCTTTTTCCCCTCGCAATGTTGTCCGCTCGTTTTCTCGCTCATCTTTTAACCGATCGAAATGAAACTTTGGGAACATAATAAGGGTGACCTGAAGTTGTGCAATCCACTTTGAAATTTTCAAAATGGCCGCCATTTTCAAAATGGCCGCCGTTGAAAAAAAATGACGGCCGTTGTCAGATCTCAGTAATTGCCAAAGCAATTTCAATGAAAATTGGTATACTGATACAGCTCCCTATCGCGAGCATTTTTGCAAAAAAAAATTTGACGCGGCCGACATTTCAAAATGGCCGCCATCCGAACACCACCCCCCTAAAAATGTAAAAATTTAAACGTCATCCGATTTAGACGAAATTTGGTATACAGGTAGCTTATGATACCCTAAGTGTGCCACTATTTAAAAATGTTTTGTCCGACTTCCGGTTTCAAAATGGCGGCCGTTTTAAAGTTTTACAAAATGGCGGCCGTTGTCATATCTCAGTTATGGCCAGAGCAATTTCAATGAAAATTGGTATACTGATACAGCTAACTATCCTGAGCATTTTTGCAAAAAAAAATTTTTGTCCGACTTCCGGTTTCAAAATGGCGGCCGTTTTAAAGTTTGCTCGTTTTCTCGCTCATCTTTTAACCGATCGAAATGAAACTTGGCCAACTGAAAGCTCATGTTATGAAGTTGTGCTCTTGACTTTTAGTTCCCTCTACTCGGTCAAAAGTGCGGAACGGGAGGCGACTTCAACGTTTCGGGAAACGTAAATTTTAATTATTATTATTATTATTATTATTAAGTCGCCGACCACGAAGTGTCGGGCGACTTATTGTTTTTACTCCGTTTCTTATTAAGTCGCCGACCACGAAGTGTCGGGCGACTTATTGTTTTTACTCCGTTTCTTATTATTATTATTATTAAGTCGCCGACCACGAAGTGTCGGGCGACTTATTGTTTTTACTCCGTTTCTTATTATTATTATTATTAAGTCGCCGACCACGAAGTGTCGGGCGACTTATTGTTTTTACTTCGTTTCTTATTATTATTATTATGTTTTCCTTTTTCCCCTCGCAATGTTGTCCGCTCGTTTTCTCGCTCATCTTTTTACCGATCGAAATGAAACTTTGGGAACATGTTAAGGGTGACCTGAAGTTGTGCATTCCACTTTTGAAATTTTCAAAATGGCCGCCATTTTCAAAATGGCCGCCGTTGAAAAAAATGACGGCCGTTGTCAGATCTCAGTAATTGCCAAAGCAATTTCAATGAAAATTGGTATACTGGTACAACTAACTATCCCGAGCATTTTTGCAAAAAAAAATTTGACGCGGCCGACATTTCAAAATGGCCGCCATCCGAACACCACCCCCCTAAAACTGAAAAAATTTAAACGTCATCCGATTTAAACGAAATTTGGTATACAGGTAGCTTATGATACCCTGAGTGTGCCACTATTTTCAAAATTTTTGTCCGACTTCCGGTTTCAAAATGGCGGCTGTTTTAAAGTTTTACAAAATGGCGGCCGTTGTCAGATCTCAGTTATGGCCAGAGCAATTTCAATGAAAATTGGTATACTGATACAGCTAACTATCCTGAGCATTTTTGCAAAAAAAATTTTTTGTCCGACTTCCGGTTTCAAAATGGCGGCCGTTTTAAAGTTTGCTCGTTTTCTCGCTCATCTTTTAACCGATCGAAATGAAACTTGGCCAACTGAAAGCTCATGTTATGAAGTTGTGCTCTTGACTTTTAGTTCCCTCTACTCGGTCAAAAGTGCGGAACGGGAGGCGACTTCAACGTTTCGGGAAACGTAAATTTTAATTATTATTATTATGTTTTCCTTTTTCCCCTCGCAATGTTGTCCGCTCGTTTTCTCGCTCATCTTTTAACCGATCGAAATGAAACTTTGGGAACATGTTAAGGGTGACCTGAAGTTGTGCAATCCACTTTTGAAATTTTCAAAATGGCCGCCATTTTCAAAATGGCCGCCGTTGAAAAAAAATGACGGCCGTTGTCAGATCTCAGTAATTGCCAAAGCAATTTCAATGAAAATTGGTATACTGATACAGCTCCCTATCCCGAGCATTTTTGCAAAAAAAAATTTGACGCGGCCGACATTTCAAAATGGCCGCCATCCGAACACCACCCCCCTAAAACTGTAAAAATTTAAACGTCATCCGATTTAGACGAAATTTGGTATACAGGTAGCTTATGATACCCTGAGTGTGCCACTATTTTCAAAATTTTTGTCCGACTTCCGGTTTCAAAATGGCGGCCGTTTTAAAGTTTTACAAAATGGCGGCCGTTGTCAGATCTCAGTTATGGCCAGAGCAATTTAAATGAAAATTGGTATACTGATACAGCTAACTATCCTTAGCATTTTTGCAAAAAAAATTTTTTGTCCGACTTCCGGTTTCAAAATGGCGGCCGTTTTAAAGTTTGCTCGTTTTCTCGCTCATCTTTTAACCGATCGAAATGAAACTTGGCCAACTGAAAGCTCATGTTATGAAGTTGTGCTCTTGACTTTTAGTTCCCTCTACTCGGTCAAAAGTGCGGAACGGGAGGCGACTTCAACGTTTCGGGAAACGTAAATTTTAATTATTATTCTTTTCCACACATTTTTCTTAATCGTGAACTTGTCCGACACATTTTTTGAAAACGCTTTGACCAATCAAGATAAAACCTGCTGAGGTGGGTGGAGGGTCACTCAGAGGGGTGCCATCCACTTTTGAAATTTTCAAAATGGCCGCCATTTTCAAAATGGCCGCCGTTAAAGATTTTTGGCCCCCTCTCAGATCTCGGAGATGGCTGGATGGATTTTAATGAAAATTGGTACACTGGTAGAGTTAACCATCCTGAGCAGTGTGGCGAAAAAAAATTTGATGCGAACGCCGCCATTTTAAAATGGCCGCCGTTTTACCACACCCGCCCCCCAAAAACGTCAACTTTGTCCGATTTTAACGAAATTTGATTTCTAGACGTATTTTGATGTACTGAACCTGCTGAGGTGGGTGGAGGGTCACTCAGAGGTGTGCCATCCACTTTTGAAATTTTCAAAATGGCCGCCATTTTCAAAATGGCCGCCATTAAAGATTTTTGGCCCCCTTTCAGATCTCGGAGATGGGTGGATGGATTTTAATGAAAATTGGTACACTGGTAGAGTTAACCATCCTGAGCAGTATGGCGAAAACAAATTTGATGCAAAAGCCGCCATTTTAAAATGGCCGCCGTTTTACCACACCCGCCCCCAAAAACATCATCTTTGTCCGATTTTAACGAAATTTGATTTCTAGAGGTATTTTGATGTACTGATTTGAATGGAATACTATCCATGGGGATTTGGGCGACTTCTGTGTTGGCATCCCAACACAATCATGTTTAATTATTATTATTATTATTATTAAGTCGCCCAAAAAAATTTTTTTTGGGAGACTTATTGTGTTTGCACCGTTTCTTATTATTATTATTATTATTATTATTAAGTCGCCGACCACGAAGTGTCGGGCGACTTATTGTTTTTACTCCGTTTCTTATTATTATTATTTTCATATTTCTTATGTTTTCCCCTCGCAATGTTGTCCGCTCGTTTTCTCGCTCATCTTTTAACCGATCGAAATGAAACTTTGGGAACATGTTAAGGGTGACCTAAAGTTGTGCAATCCACTTTTAAAATTTTCAAAATGGCCGCCATTTTCAAAATGGCCGCCGTTGAAAAAAATGACGGCCGTTGTCAGATCTCAGTAATTGCCAAAGCAATTTCAATGAAAATTGGTATACTGGTACGGCTAACTATCCCGAGCATTTTTGCAAAAAAAAATTTGACGCGGCCGACATTTCAAAATGGCCGCCATCCGAACACCACCCCCCTAAAAATGTAAAAATTTAAACGTCATCCGATTTAGACGAAATTTGGTATACAGGTAGCTTATGATACCCTGAGTGTGCCACTATTTTCAAAATTTTTGTCCGACTTCCGGTTTCAAAATGGCGGCCGTTTTAAAGTTTTACAAAATGGCGGCCGTTGTCAGATCTCAGTTATGGCCAGAGCAATTTCAATGAAAATTGGTATACTGATACAGCTAACTATCCTGAGCATTTTTGCAAAAAAAATTTTTTGTCCGACTTCCGGTTTCAAAATGGCGGCCGTTTTAAAGTTTTCTTGTTTTCTCGCTCATCTTTTAACCGATCGAAATGAAACTTGGCCAACTGAAAGCTCATGTTATGAAGTTGTGCTCTTGACTTTTAGTTCCCTCTACTCGGTCAAAAGTGCGGAACGGGAGGCGACTTCAACGTTTCGGGAAACGTAAATTTTAATTATTATTATTATTATTATTATTATTATTATTCTTTTCCACACATTTTTCTTAATCATGAACTTGTCCGACACATTTTTTGAAAACGCTTTGACCAATCAAGATAAAACCTGCTGAGGTGGGTGGAGGGTCACTCAGAGGGGTGCCATCCACTTTTGAAATTTTCAAAATGGCCGCCATTTTCAAAATGGCCGCCGTTAAAGATTTTTGGCCCCCTCTCAGATCTCGGAGATGGCTGGATGGATTTTAATGAAAATTGGTACACTGGTAGAGTTAACCATCCTGAGCAGTGTGGCGACAAAAAATTTGATGCGAACGCCGCCATTTTAAAATGGCCGCCGTTTTACCACACCCGCCCCCCAAAAACGTCAACTTTGTCCGATTTCGACGAAATTTGATTTCTAGACGTATTTTGATGTACTGAACCTGCTGAGGTGGGTGGAGGGTCACTCAGAGGTGTGCCATCCACTTTTGAAATTTTCAAAATGGCCGCCATTTTCAAAATGGCCGCCGTTAAAGATTTTTGGCCCCCTCTCAGATCTCGGAGATGGGTGGATGGATTTTAATGAAAATTGGTACACTGGTAGAGTTAACCATCCTGAGCAGTATGGCGAAAACAAATTTGATGCAAAAGCCGCCATTTTAAAATGGCCGCCGTTTTACCACACCCGCCCCCAAAAACATCAACTTTGTCCGATTTTAACGAAATTTGATTTCTAGAGGTATTTTGATGTACTGATTTGAATGGAATACTATCCATGGGGATTTGGGCGACTTCTGTGTTGGCATCCCAACACAATCATGTTTAATTAAGTCGCCGACCACGAAGTGTCGGGCGACTTATTGTTTTTACTCTGTTTCTTATTATTAAGTCGCCGACCACGAAGTGTCGGGCGACTTATTGTTTTTACTCCGTTTCTTATTATTATTATTATTATTATTATTTTCATATTTCTTATGTTTTCCTTTTTCCCCTCGCAATGTTGTCCGCTCGTTTTCTCGCTCATCTTTTAACCGATCGAAATGAAACTTTGGGAACATGTTAAGGGTGACCTGAAGTTGTGCAATCCACTTTTGAAATTTTCAAAATGGCCGCCATTTTCAAAATGGCCGCCGTTGAAAAAAATGACGGCCGTTGTCAGATCTCGGTAATTGCCAAAGCAATTTCAATGAAAATTGGTATACTGGTACAGCTAACTATCCCGAGCATTTTTGCAAAAAAAAATTTGACGCGGCCGACATTTCAAAATAGCCGCCATCCGAACACCACCCCCCTAAAAATGTAAAAATTTAAACGTCATCCGATTTAGACGAAATTTGTTATACAGGTAGCCTATGATACCCTAAGTGTGCCACTATTTAAAAATGTTTTGTCCGACTTCCGGTTTCAAAATGGCGGCCATTTTACTGCAGGAAAAAGTCAACTTTGTCCGATTTCAACAAAATTTGATTTCTAGGCATATTTTAATGTACTGATTTGAATGAAATACTATCCATGGGGATTATAGTGGCAATGGGGGTTCGTTTGGGAGACATTCTGTGTTGGCATCCCAACACAATCAGCACTAGTTATTAAGTCGCCGACCACGAAGTGTCGGGCGACTTATTGTTTTTACTCCGTTTCTTATTATTATTAAGTCGTCGACCACGAAGTGTCGGGCGACTTATTGTTTTTACTCCGTTCCTTATTATTAAGTCGCCGACCACGAAGTGTCGGGCGACTTATTGTTTTTACTCCGTTTCTTATTATTATTATTATTTTCATATTTCTTATGTTTTCCTTTTTCCCATCGCAATGTTGTCCGCTCGTTTTCTCGCTCATCGTTTAACCGATCGAAATGAAACTTTGGGAACATGTTAAGGGTGACCTGAAGTTGTGCAATCCACTTTTGAAATTTTCAAAATGGCCGCCATTTTCAAAATGGCCGCCGTTGAAAAAAATGACGGCCGTTGTCAGATCTCAGTAATTGCCAAAGCAATTTCAATGAAAATTGGTATACTGGTACAGCTAACTATCCCGAGCATTTTTGCAAAAAAAAATTTGACGTGGCCGACATTTCAAAATGGCCGCCATCCGAACACCACCCCCATAAAAATGTAAAAATTTAAACGTCATCCGATTTAGACGAAATTTGGTATACAGGTAGCTTATGATACCCTGAGTGTGCCACTATTTAAAAATGTTTTGTCCGACTTCCGGTTTCAAAATGGCGGCCATTTTACTGCAGGAAAAAGTCAACTTTGTCCGATTTCAACAAAATTTGATTTCTAGGCATATTTTAATGTACTGATTTGAATGAAATACTATCCATGGGAATTATAGTGGCAATGGGGGTTCGTTTGGGAGACATTCTGTGTTGGCATCCCAACACAATCAGCACTAGTTATTAAGTCGCCGACCACGAAGTGTCGGGCGACTTATTGTTTTTACTCCGTTTCTTATTATTAAGTCGCCGACCACGAAGTTTCGGGCGACTTATTGTTTTTACTCCGTTTCTTATTATTATTATTATTATTTTCATATTTCTTATGTTTTCCTTTTTCCCCTCGCAATGTTGTCCGATCGTTTTCTCGCTCATCTTTTAACCGATCGAAATGAAACTTGGCCAACTGAAAGCTCATGTTATGAAGTTGTGCTCTTGACGGTCAAAAGTGCGGAACGGGAGGCGACTTCAACGTTTCGTGAAACGTAAATTTTAATTATTATTATTATTTTCATATTTCTTATGTTTTCCCCTCGCAATGTTGTCCGCTCGTTTTCTCGCTCATCTTTTAACCGATCGAAATGAAACTTTGGGAACATGTTAAGGGTGACCTGAAGTTGTGCAATCCACTTTTGAAATTTTCAAAATGGCCGCCATTTTCAAAATGGCCGCCGTTGAAAAAAATGACGGCCGTTGTCAGATCTCAGTAATTGCCAAAGCAATTTCAATGAAAATTGGTATACTGGTACAGCTAACTATCCCGAGCATGTTTGCAAAAAAAAATTTGACGCGGCCGACATTTCAAAATGGCCGCCATCCGAACACCACCCCCCTAAAAATGTAAAAATTTAAACGTCATCCGATTTAGACGAAATTTGGTATACAGGTAGCTTATGATACCCTAAGTGTGCCACTATTTAAAAATGTTTTGTCCGACTTCCGGTTTCAAAATGGCGGCCGTTTTAAAGTTTTACAAAATGGCGGCCGTTGTCAGATCTCAGTTATGGCCAGAGCAATTTCAATGAAAATTGGTATAATGATACAGCTAACTATCCTGAGCATTTTTGCAAAAAAAATTTTTTGTCCGACTTCCGGTTTCAAAATGGCGGCCGTTTTAAAGTTTGCTCGTTTTCTCGCTCATCTTTTAACCGATCGAAATGAAACTTGGCCAACTGAAAGCTCATGTTATGAAGTTGTGCTCTTGACTTTTAGTTCCCTCTACTCGGTCAAAAGTGCGGAACGGGAGGCGACTTCAACGTTTCGGGAAACGTAAATTTTAATTATTATTCTTTTCCACACATTTTTCTTAATCGTGAACTTGTCCGACACATTTTTTGAAAACGCTTTGACCAATCAAGATAAAACCTGCTGAGGTGGGTGGAGGGTCACTCAGAGGGGTGCCATCCACTTTTGAAATTTTCAAAATGGCCGCCATTTTCAAAATGGCCGCCGTTAAAGATTTTTGGCCCCCTCTCAGATCTCAGAGATGGCTGGATGGATTTTAATGAAAATTGGTACACTGGTAGAGTTAACCATCCTGAGCAGTGTGGCGAAAAAAAATTTGATGCGAACGCCGCCATTTTAAAATGGCCGCCCTTTTACCACACCCGCCCCCCAAAAACGTCAACTTTGTCCGATTTCAACGAAATTTGATTTCTAGACGTATTTTGATGTACTGAACCTGCTGAGGTGGGTGGAGGGTCACTCAGAGGTGTGCCATCCACTTTTGAAATTTTCAAAATGGCCGCCATTTTCAAAATGGCCGCCGTTAAAGATTTTTGGCCCCCTCTCAGATCTAGGAGATGGGTGGATGGATTTTAATGAAAATTGGTACACTGGTAGAGTTAACCATCCTGAGCAGTGTGGCGAAAACAAATTTGATGTAAAAGCCGCCATTTTAAAATGGCGGCCGTTTTACCACACCCGCCCCCAAAAACATCAACTTTGTCCGATTTTAACGAAATTTGATTTCTAGAGGTATTTTGATGTACTGATTTGAATGGAATACTATCCATGGGGATTTGGGCGACTTCTGTGTTGGCATCCCAACACAATCATGTTTAATTATTAAATCCCCGACCACGAAGTGTCGGGGATTTATTGTTTTTGCACCCTTTCTTATTATTATTATTCTTCTTCTTCTTCTGGACCTAACTTTGTCCGTAGGATTTCTCGAAGACGAAAAGACATAGGTCAATGAAACTTACCAGAAAGATATGTCACCACTAGGAAATGTTGTTTCCGATTTCGAAATTTTGAAAATGGCGGCCATCTTGGATTGGCGGCCATTTTGAATTTGAAAAAAATACAAAATTAATCATAAAAAATCACAAACAATATGGATATGAACCAAAACAGGTTTATAGGTCAATATTAAGGTCCCGGACAATATGGGACCATTTTCCGAAAAATCCAAGATGGCCACCATATTCAAAATGGCCGCCAAAGTGCGAAAATTGAAAAGTTGTCCGATTTCAACGAAAATTGGCATTTAGGTCAATATTGATATTACGAACAACATGGCGACACTTTCGAACAAATCCAAGATGGCTGTCATATTCAAAATGGCTGCCAAAGTGCGAATATTGAAAAGTTGTCTGATTTCAACAAAAATTGGCATTTAGGTCAATATTGATATTACGAACAACATGTCGAACAAATCCAAGATGGCTGCCAAAGTCCAAGATGGCCGCCATATTCAAAATGGCCGCCAAAGTGCGAAAATTGAAAAGTTGTCCGAATTGTGACAAAAGTGGGCACGGGAGGGGATTTTTTTGTGACTTGCTTGCAATCACAATCAGCACTTGTTAAGTCGCCGACCACGAAGTGTCGGGCGACTTATTGTTTTTACTCCGTTTCTTATTATTAAGTCGCCGACCACGAAGTGTCGGGCGACTTATTGTTTTTACTCCGTTTCTTATTATTATTATTATTATTATTATTTTCATATTTCTTATGTTTTCCCCTCGCAATGTTGTCCGCTCGTTTTCTCGCTCATCTTTTAACCGATCGAAATGAAACTTTGGGAACATGTTAAGGGTGACCTGAAGTTGTGCAATCCACTTTTGAAATTTTCAAAATGGCCGCCATTTTCAAAATGGCCGCCGTTGAAAAAAATGACGGCCGTTGTCAGATCTCAGTAATTGCCAAAGCAATTTCAATGAAAATTGGTATACTGGTACAGCTAACTATCCCGAGCATTTTTGCAAAAAAAAATTTGACGCGGCCGACATTTCAAAATGGCCGCCATCCGAACACCACCCCCCTAAAAATGTAAAAATTTAAACGTCATCCGATTTAGACGAAATTTGGTATACAGGTAGCTTATGATACCCTTAGTGTGCCACTATTTAAAAATGTTTTTTCCGACTTCCGGTTTCAAAATGCCGGCCATTTTAAAGTTTTACAAAATGGCGGCCGTTGTCAGATCTCAGTTATGGCCAGAGCAATTTCAATGAAAATTGGTATACTGATACAGCTAACTATCCTGAGCATTTTTGCAAAAAAATTTTTTTGTCCGACTTCCGGTTTCAAAATGGCGGCCGTTTTAAAGTTTGCTCGTTTTCTCGCTCATCTTTTAACCGATCGAAATGAAACTTGGCCAACTGAAAGCTCATGTTATGAAGTTGTGCTCTTGACTTTTAGTTCCCTCTACTCGGTCAAAAGTGCGGAACGGGAGGCGACTTCAACGTTTCGGGAAACGTAAATTTTAATTATTATTGTTTTCCTTTTTCCCCTCGCAATGTTGTCCGCTCGTTGGGAACATGTTAAGGGTGACCTGAAGTTGTGCAATCCACTTTTGAAATTTTCAAAATGGCCGCCATTTTCAAAATGGCCGCCGTTGAAAAAAATGACGGCCGTTGTCAGATCTCAGTAATTGCCAAAGCAATTTCAATGAAAATTGGTATACTGGTACAGCTAACTATCCCGAGCATTTTTGCAAAAAAAAATTTGACGCGGCCGACATTTCAAAATGGCCGCCATCCGAACACCACCCCCCTAAAAATGTAAAAATTTAAACGTCATCCGATTTAGACGAAATTTGGTATACAGGTAGCTTATGATACCCTAAGTGTGCCACTATTTAAAAATGTTTTGTCCGACTTCCGGTTTCAAAATGGCGGCCGTTTTAAAGTTTTACAAAATGGCGGCCGTTGTCAGATCTCAGTTATGGCCAGAGCAATTTCAATGAAAATTGGTATACTGATACAGCTAACTATCCTGAGCATTTTTGCAAAAAAAATTTTTTGTCCGACTTCCGGTTTCAAAATGGCGGCCGTTTTAAAGTTTGCTCGTTTTCTCGCTCATCTTTTAACCGATCGAAATGAAACTTGGCCAACTGAAAGCTCATGTTATGAAGTTGTGCTCTTGACTTTTAGTTCCCTCTACTCGGTCAAAAGTGCGGAACGGGAGGCGACTTCAACGTTTCGGGAAACGTAAATTTTAATTATTATTAAGTCGCCCAAAAAAATTTTTTTTGGGAGACTTATTGTGTTTGCACCGTTTCTTATTATTATTATTATTATTATTATTATTAAGTCGCCCAAAAAAATTTTTTTTGGGAGACTTATTGTGTTTGCACCGTTTCTTATTATTATTATTATTATTATTATTATTATTATTATTATTCTTTTCCACACATTTTTCTTAATCGTGAACTTGTCCGACACATTTTTTGAAAACGCTTTGACCAATCAAGATAAAACATGCTGAGGTGGGTGGAGGGTCACTCAGAGGTGTGCCATCCACTTTTGAAATTTTCAAAATGGCCGCCATTTTCAAAATGGCCGCCGTTAAAGATTTTTGGCCCCCTCTCAGATCTCGGAGATGGCTGGATGGATTTTAATGAAAATTGGTACACTGGTAGAGTTAACCATCCTGAGCAGTGTGGCGAAAAAAAATTTGATGCGAACGCCGCCATTTTAAAATGGCCGCCGTTTTACCACACCCGCCCCCCAAAAACGTCAACTTTGTCCGATTTCAACGAAATTTGATTTCTAGACGTATTTTGATGTACTGAACCTGCTGAGGTGGGTGAAGGGTCACTCAGAGGTGTGCCATCCACTTTTGAAATTTTCAAAATGGTCGCCATTTTCAAAATGGCCGCCGTTAAAGATTTTTGGCTCCCTCTCAGATCTCGGAGATGGGTGGATGGATTTTAATGAAAATTGGTACACTGGTAGAGTTAACCATCCTGAGCAGTATGGCGAAAACAAATTTGATGCAAAAGCCGCCATTTTAAAATGGCCGCCGTTTTACCACACCCGCCCCCAAAAACATCAACTTTGTCCGATTTTAACGAAATTTGATTTCTAGAGGTATTTTGATGTACTGATTTGAATGGAATACTATCCATGGGGATTTGGGCGACTTCTGTGTTGGCATCCCAACACAATCATGTTTAATTATTATTATTATTCTTTTCCACACATTTTTCTTAATCATGAACTTGTCCGACACATTTTTTGAAAACGCTTTGACCAATCAAGATAAAACCTGCTGAGGTGGGTGGAGGGTCACTCAGAGGGGTGCCATCCACTTTTGAAATTTTCAAAATGGCCGCCATTTTCAAAATGGCCGCCGTTAAAGATTTTTGGCCCCCTCTCAGATCTCGGAGATGGCTGGATGGATTTTAATGAAAATTGGTACACTGGTAGAGTTAACCATTCTGAGCAGTGTGGCGAAAAAAAATTTGATGCGAACGCCGCCATTTTAAAATGGCCGCCGTTTTACCACACCCGCCCCCCAAAAACGTCAACTTTGTCCGATTTCAACGAAATTTGATTTCTAGACGTATTTTGATGTACTGAACCTGCTGAGGTGGGTGGAGGGTCACTCAGAGGTGTGCCATCCACTTTTGAAATTTTCAAAATGGCCGCCATTTTCAAAATGGCCGCCGTTAAAGATTTTTGGCCCCCTCTCAGATCTCGGAGATGGGTGGATGGATTTTAATGAAAATTGGTACACTGGTAGAGTTAACCATCCTGAGCAGTGTGGCGAAAACAAATTTGATGCAAAAGCCGCCATTTTAAAATGGCCGCCGTTTTACCACACCCGCCCCCAAAAACATCAACTTTGTCCGATTTTAACGAAATTTGATTTCTAGAGGTATTTTGATGTACTGATTTGAATGGAATACTATCCATGGGGATTTGGGCGACTTCTGTGTTGGCATCCCAACACAATCATGTTTAATTATTATTCTTTTCCACACATTTTTCTTAATCATGAACTTGTCCGACACATTTTTTGAAAACGCTTTGACCAATCAAGATAAAACCTGCTGAGGTGGATGGAGGGTCACTCAGAGGTGTGCCATTCACTTTTGAAATTTTCAAAATGGCCGCCATTTTCAAAATGGCCGCCATTAAAGATTTTTGGCGACCTCTCAGATCTCGGAGATGGGTGGATGGATTTTAATGAAAATTGGTACACTGGTAGAGTTAACCATCCTGAGCAGTGTGGCGAAAAAAAATTTGATGCGAATGCCGCCATTTTAAAATCGCGGCCATTTTATCACACCCGCCCCCCAAAAATGTCAACTTTGTCCGATTTCAACGAAATTTGATTTCTAGACGTATTTTGATGTACTGTCAAGATAAAACCTGCTGAGGTGGGTGGAGGGTCACTCAGAGGTGTGCCATCCACTTTTGAAATTTTCAAAATGGCCGCCATTTTCAAAATGGCCGCCATTAAAGATTTTTGGCCCCCTCTCAGATCTCGGAGATGGGTGGATGGATTTTAATGAAAATTGGTACACTGGTAGAGTTAACCATCCTGAGCAGTGTGGCGAAAACAAATTTGATGCGAAAGCCGCCATTTTAAAATGGCCGCCGTTTTACCACACCCGCCCCCCAAAAACGTCAACTTTGTCCGATTTCAACGAAATTTGATTTCTAGACGTATTTTGATGTACTGAACCTGCTGAGGTGGGTGGAGGGTCACTCAGAGGTGTGCCATCCACTTTTGAAACTTTCAAAATGGCCGCCATTTTCAAAATGGCCGCCGTTAAAGATTTTTGGCCCCCTCTCAGATCTCGGAGATGGGTGGATGGATTTTAATGAAAATTGGTACACTGGTAGAGTTAACCATCCTGAGCAGTATGGCGAAAACAAATTTGATGCGAAAGCCGCCATTTTAAAATGGCCGCCGTTTTACCACACCCGCCCCTGGAAAACGTCAACTTTGTCGGATTTCAACGAAATTTGATTTCTAGACGTATTTTGATGTACAGCTGTACTGATTTGCATGGAATACTATCCATGGGGATTTGGGCGACTTCTGTGTTGGCATCCCAACACAATCATGTTTAATTATTATTATGTCGCCCCAGACTTTGTCGGGGCGACATATTGTTATTCTACTGTTTCTTTTTCACTATTATTATTATTATTATTATTATTATTATTATTCTTCCTCACTTTTTGTCCGGCTGATAACTCATAGATGGCTGATTGGATTAGAACATCACATGGCATAAAGTAGAACCACTATCTGAAGTTGTGCCATCAACTTTAAAAATGGTGATATGTGGAACCATCTCCATGGAAACCAGAAAGTTATGCATGAGTGATTTTGGGCATTTTCATTAATTTTTCGGAAACCTAGAAGCACAGAGGGACCAAACTTGGTATGATGGAAGACCATAATGAGATACAGGTTTGAGATGATTTTGGGGCGGAACGGAAAAACAAGATGGCCGCCATGGCTAAAAATAGATTTAACATGGGGCCTATGGGAAAATGATTTTTCTACAATAGCTTCACCATGGTTTGAGATATTCCAAAGATTTTTTATAGGAAGTTGGACCTCATCAACCTCGAGAAGACAGGAAAGTTTGAAAAAAAAATTTCACACCGTGTGGCCGCAGCCACAACCGTTACGTTTGCATAGAAGCCTATGGGGAAATGGAGGTTTTTTGTCACCTCCATTTCTCTGCTATGCATTGATGGATTCCAATCAAACTTTACACAAAGCACCGACATCATTACATCTTGGAATTCACATATCAAAAAATTCTAAAATGGCCACCTTTTACAAGATGGCCGCCACGTTACATTTGCATAGAAGCCTATGGGGAAATGGAGGTTTTTTGTCGCCTCCATTTCTCTGCTATGCATTGATGGATTCCAATCAAACTTTACACAAAGCACCGTCACCATTACATCTTTGAAATTCATATTACGAAAAATTTCAAATGGCGGCCATTTTTAAGATGGCTGCCGAGTTACGTTAAAAATTACAACATTGTCGGAATTCAATGAAAATCAACTTCTAGAGATATTTTGATGTGGGGAGCAACATGGAATCATTGATTTTGGAATTCACATGACGGAAAAAAAAAATTTCGGGGCGACATCTGCTATTGCTCGCAATGGCAATTCTAGTTATTATTAAATCCCCGACCACGAAGTGTCGGGGATTTATTGTTTTTGCACCGTTTCTTATTATTATTATTCTTCTTCTTCTTCTTCTTCTTCTTCTTCTTCTTCTTCTTCTTCTTCTGGACCTAACTTTGTCCGTAGGATTTCTCGAAGACGAAAAGACATAGGTCAATGAAACTTACCAGAAAGATAGGTCACCACTAGGAAATGTTGTTTCCGATTTCGAAATTTTGAAAATGGCGGCCATCTTGGATTGGCGGCCATTTTGAATTTGAAAAAAATACAAAATTAATCATAAAAAATCACAAACAATATGGATATGAACCAAAATAGGTTTATAGGTCAATATTAAGGTCCCGGACAATATGGGACCATTTTCCGAAAAATCCAAGATGGCCACCATATTCAAAATGGCCGCCAAAGTGCGAAAATTGAAAAGTTGTCCGATTTCAACGAAAATTGGCATTTAGGTCAATATTGATATTACGAACAACATGGTGACATGTTCGAACAAATCAAAGATGGCCGCCAAAGTCCAAGATGGCCGCCATATTCAAAATGGCCTCCAAAGTGCGAAAATTGAAAAGTTGTCCGATTTCAACGAAAATTGGCATTTAGGTGAATATTGATATTACGAACAACATGGTGACATGTTTGAACAAATCCAAGATGGCCGCCAAAGTCCAAGATGGCCGCCATATTCAAAATGGCCGCCAAAGTGCGAAAATTGAAAAGTTGTCCGATTTCAACGAAAATTGGCATTTAGGTCAATATTGATATTACGAACAACATGGCGACACTTTCGAACAAATCCAAGATGGCTGTCATATTCAAAATGGCTGCCAAAGTGCGAATATTGAAAAGTTGTCTGATTTCAACAAAAATTGGCATTTAGGTCAATATTGATATTACGAACAACATGTCGAACAAATCCAAGATGGCTGCCAAAGTCCAAGATGGCCGCCATATTCAAAATGGCCGCCAAAGTGCGAAAATTGAAAAGTTGTCCGAATTGTGACAAAAGTGGGCACGGGAGGGGATTTTTTTGTGACTTGCTTGCAATCACAATCAGCACTTGTTATTATTCTTTTCCACACATTTTTCTTAATCATGAACTTGTCCGACACATTTTTTGAAAACGCTTTGACCAATCAAGATAAAACCTGCTGAGGTGGGTGGAGGGTCACTCAGAGGGGTGCCATCCACTTTTGAAATTTTCAAAATGGCCGCCATTTTCAAAATGGCCGCCGTTAAAGATTTTTGGCCCCCTCTCAGATCTCGGAGATGGGTGGATGGATTTTAATGAAAATTGGTACACTGGTAGAGTTAACCATCCTGAGCAGTGTGGCGAAAAAAAAATTGACGCGAATGCCGCCATTTTAAAATCGCAGCCATTTTATCACACCCGCCCCCCAAAAATGTCAACTTTGTCCGATTTAAACGAAATTTGATTTCTAGACGTATTTTGATGTACTGTCAAGATAAAACCTGCTGAGGTGGGTGGATGGTCACTCAGAGGTGTGCCATCCACTTTTGAAATTTTCAAAATAGCCGCCATTTTCAAAATGGCCGCCATTAAAGATTTTTGGCCCCCTCTCAGATCTCGGAGATGGGTGGATGGATTTTAATGAAAATTGGTACACTGGTAGAGTTAACTATCCTGAGCAGTGTGGCGAAAACAAATTTGATGCGAAGGCCGCCATTTTAAAATGGCCGCCGTTTTACCACACCCGCCCCCCAAAAACGTCAACTTTGTCCGATTTCAACGAAATTTGATTTCTAGACGTATTTTGATGTACAGCTGTACTGATTTGCATGGAATACTATCCATGGGGATTTGGGCGACTTCTGTGTTGGCATCCCAACACAATCATGTTTAATTATTATTATTATTATTATGTCGCCCCAGACTTTGTCGGGGCGACATATTGTTATTCTACTGTTTCTTTTTCACTATTATTATTATTATTATTATTATTATTATTATTATTATTATTATTATTATTCTTCCTCACTTTTTGTCCGGCTGATAACTCAGAGATGGCTGATTGGATTAGAACATCACATGGCATAAAGTAGAACCACTATCTGAAGTTGTGCCATCAACTTTAAAAATGGTGATATGTGGAACCATCTCCATGGAAACCAGAAAGTTATGCATGAGTGATTTTGGGCATTTTCCTTAATTTTTCGGAAACCTAGAAGCACAGAGGGACCAAACTTGGTATGATGGAAGACCATAATGAGATACAGGTTTGAGATGATTTTGGGGCGGAACGGAAAAACAAGATGGCCGCCATGGCTAAAAATAGATTTAACATGGGGCCTATGGGAAAATGATTTTTCTACAATAGCTTCACCATGGTTTGAGATATTCCAAAGTTTTTTTATAGGAAGTTGGACCTCATCGACCTCAAGAAGACAGGTTAGATTGAAAAAAAAATTTCGAACCGTGTGGCCGCAGCCACAACCGTTACGTTTGCATAGAAGTCTATGGGGAAATGGAGGTTTTTTGTCACCTCCATTTCTCTGCTATGCATTGATGGATTCCAATCAAACTTTACACAAAGCACCGTCATCATTACATCTTGGAATTCACATATCAAAAAATTCTAAAATGGCCACCTTTTACAAGATGGCCGCCATGTTCATTTGCATAGAAGCCTATGGGGAAATGGAGGTTTTTTGTCGCCTCCATTTCTCTGCTATGCATTGATGGATTCCAATCAAACTTTACACAAAGCACCGTCACCATTACATCTTGGAATTCATATTACGAAAAATTCCAAATGGCGGCCATTTTTAAGATGGCTGCCGAGTTACGTTAAAAATTACAACATTGTCGGAATTCAACGAAAATCAACTTCTAGAGATATTTTGATGTGGGGAGCAACATGGAATCATCGATTTTGGAATTCACATGACGGAAAAAAAAATTTCGGGGCGACATCTGCTATTGCTCGCAATGGCAATTCTAGTTATTATTAAGTCGCCCAAAAAAATTTTTTTTGGGAGACTTATTGTGTTTGCACCGTTTCTTATTATTATTATTATTATTATTATTATTATTCTTTTCCACACATTTTTCTTAATCGCCAACTTGTCCGACACATTTTTTGAAAACGCTTTGACCAATCAAGATAAAACCTGCTGAGGTGGGTGGAGGGTCACTCAGAGGTGTGCCATCCACTTTTGAAATTTTCAAAATGGCCGCCATTTTCAAAATGGCCGCCGTTAAAGATTTTTGGCCCCCTCTCAGATCTCGGAGATGGCTGGATGGATTTTAATGAAAATTGGTACACTGGTAGAGTTAACCATCCTGAGCAGTGTGGCGAAAAAAAATTTGATGCGAACGCCGCCATTTTAAAATCGCCGCCATTTTATCACACCCGCCCCCAAAAATGTCAACTTTGTCCGATTTCAACGAAATTTGATTTCTAGACGTATTTTGATGTACTGAACCTGCTGAGGTGGGTGGAGGGTCACTCAGAGGTGTGCCATCAACTTTTGAAATGATCAAAATGGCCGCCATTTTCAAAATGGCCGCCGTTAAAGATTTTTGGCCCCCTCTCAGATCTCGGAGATGGGTGGATGGATTTTAATGAAAATTGGTACACTGGTAGAGTTAACCATCCTGAGCAGTATGGCGAAAACAAATTTGATGCAAAAGTGGCCATTTTAAAATGGCCGCCGTTTTACCACACCCGCCCCCAAAAACATCAACTTTGTCCGATTTTAACGAAATTTGATTTCTAGAGGTATTTTGATGTACTGATTTGAATGGAATACTATCCATGGGGATTTGGGCGACTTCTGTGTTGGCATCCCAACACAATCATGTTTAATTATTATTCTTTTCCACACATTTTTCTTAATCATGAACTTGTCCGACACATTTTTTGAAAACGCTTTGACCAATCAAGATAAAACCTGCTGAGGTGGGTGGAGGGTCACTCAGAGGGGTGCCATCCACTTTTGAAATTTTCAAAATGGCCGCCATTTTCAAAATGGCCGCCGTTAAAGATTTTTGGCCCCCTCTCAGATCTCGGAGATGGCTGGATGGATTTTAATGAAAATTGGTACACTAGTAGAGTTAACCATTCTGAGCAGTGTGGCGAAAAAAAATTTGATGCGAACGCCGCCATTTTAAAATGGCCGCCGTTTTACCACACCCGCCCCCCAAAAACGTCAACTTTGTCCGATTTCAACGAAATTTGATTTCTAGACGTATTTTGATGTACTGAACCTGCTGAGGTGGGTGGAGGGTCACTCAGAGGTGTGCCATCCACTTTTGAAATTTTCAAAATGGCCGCCATTTTCAAAATGGCCGCCGTTAAAGATTTTTGGCCCCCTCTCAGATCTCGGAGATGGGTGGATGGATTTTAATGAAAATTGGTACACTGGTAGAGTTAACCATCCTGAGCAGTGTGGCGAAAACAAATTTGATGCAAAAGCCGCCATTTTAAAATGGCCGCCGTTTTACCACACCCGCCCCCAAAAACATCAACTTTGTCCGATTTTAACGAAATTTGATTTCTAGAGGTATTTTGATGTACTGATTTGAATGGAATACTATCCATGGGGATTTGGGCGACTTCTGTGTTGGCATCCCAACACAATCATGTTTAATTAAGTCGCCGACCACGAAGTGTCGGGCGACTTATTGTTTTTACTCCGTTTCTTATTATTATTATTATTAAGTCGCCCAAAACAAGTTTTGGGAGACTTATTGTTTTTGCACCGTTTCTTATTATTATTATTATTATTATTATTATTATTATTATTATTATTCTTTTCCACACATTTTTCTTAATCATGAACTTGTCCGACACATTTTTTGAAAACGCTTTGACCAATCAAGATAAAACCTGCTGAGGTTGGTGGAGGGTCACTCAGAGGGGTGCCATCCACTTTTGAAATTTTCAAAATGGCCGCCATTTTCAAAATGGCCGCCGTTAAAGATTTTTGGCCCCCTCTCAGATCTCGGAGATGGCTGGATGGATTTTAATGAAAATTGGTACACTGGTAGAGTTAACCATCCTGAGCAGTGTGGCGACAAAAAATTTGATGCGAACGCCGCCATTTTAAAATGGCCGCCGTTTTACCACACCCGCCCCCCAAAAACGTCAACTTTGTCCGATTTCAACGAAATTTGATTTCTAGATGTATTTTGATGTACTGTCAAGATAAAACCTGCTGAGGTGGGTGGAGGGTCACTCAGAGGTGTGCCATTCACTTTTGAAATTTTCAAAATGGCCGCCATTTTCAAAATGGCCGCCATTAAAGATTTTTGGCCCCCTCTCAGATCTCGGAGATGGGTGGATGGATTTTAATGAAAATTGGTACACTGGTAGAGTTAACCATCCTGAGCATTGTGGCGAAAACAAATTTGATGCGAAAGCCTCCATTTTATAATGGCCGCCGTTTTACCACACCCGCCCCCCAAAAACGTCAACTTTGTCCGATTTCAACGAAATTTGATTTCTAGACGTATTTTGATGTACTGAACCTGCTGAGGTGGGTGGAGGGTCACTCAGAGGTGTGCCATCCACTTTTGAAATTTTCAAAATGGCCGCCATTTTCAAAATGGCCGCCGTTAAAGATTTTTGGCCCCCTCTCAGATCTCGGAGATGGGTGGATGGATTTTAATGAAAATTGGTACACTGGTAGAGTTAACCATCCTGAGCAGTGTGGCGAAAACAAATTTGATGCAAAAGCCGCCATTTTAAATGGCCGCCGTTTTACCACACCCGCCCCCAAAAACATCAACTTTGTCCGATTTTAACGAAATTTGATTTCTAGAGGTATTTTGATGTACTGATTTGAATGGAATACTATCCATGGGGATTTGGGCGACTTCTGTGTTGGCATCCCAACACAATCATGTTTAATTATTATTATTTTCATATTTCTTATGTTTTCCTTTTTCCCCTCGCAATGTTGT
Source organism: Limnoperna fortunei (assembly GCA_944474755.1). NCBI lineage: Eukaryota > Metazoa > Mollusca > Bivalvia > Mytilida > Modiolidae > Limnoperna > Limnoperna fortunei. The sequence continues at coordinate 5,508,773 of OX104111.1, forward strand.
CCGCTCGTTTTCTCGCTCATCTTTTAACCGATCGAAATGAAACTTTGGGAACATGTTAAGGGTGACCTGAAGTTGTGCAATCCACTTTTGAAATTTTCAAAATGGCCGCCATTTTCAAAATGACCGCCGTTGAAAAAAATGACGGCCGTTGTCAGATCTCAGTAATTGCCAAAGCAATTTCAATGAAAATTGGTATACTGGTACAGCTAACTATCCCGAGCATTTTTGCAAAAAAAAATTTGACGCGGCCGACATTTCAAAATGGCCGCCATCCGAACACCACCCCCCTAAAAATGTAAAAACTTAAACGTCATCCGATTTAGACGAAATTTGGTATACAGGTAGCTTATGATACCCTAAGTGTGCCACTATTTAAAAATGTTTTGTCCGACTTCCGGTTTCAAAATGGCGGCCGTTTTAAAGTTTTACAAAATGGCGGCCGTTGTCAGATCTCAGTTATGGCCAGAGCAATTTCAATGAAAATTGCTATACTGATACAGCTAACTATCCTGAGCATTTTTGCAAAAAAAATTTTTTGTCCGACTTCCGGTTTCAAAATGGCGGCCGTTTTAAAGTTTGCTCGTTTTCTCGCTCATCTTTTAACCGATCGAAATGAAACTTGGCCAACTGAAAGCTCATGTTATGAAGTTGTGCTCTTGACTTTTAGTTCCCTCTACTCGGTCAAAAGTGCGGAACGGGAGGCGACTTCAACGTTTCGGGAAACGTAAATTTTAATTATTATTCTTTTCCACACATTTTTCTTAATCGTGAACTTGTCCGACACATTTTTTGAAAACGCTTTGACCAACCAAGATAAAACCTGCTGAGGTGGGTGGAGGGTCACTCAGAGGGGTGCCATCCACTTTTGAAATTTTCAAAATGGCCGCCATTTTCAAAATGGCCGCCGTTAAAGATTTTTGGCCCCCTCTCAGATCTCGGAGATGGCTGGATGGATTTTAATGAAAATTGGTACACTGGTAGAGTTAACCATCCTGAGCAGTGTGCCGAAAAAAAATTTGACGCGAATGCCGCCATTTTAAAATCGCGGCCATTTTATCACACCCGCCCCCCAAAAATGTCAACTTTGTCCGATTTCAACGAAATTTGATTTCTAGACGTATTTTGATGTACTGTCAAGATAAAACCTGCTGAGGTGGGTGGAGGGTCACTCAGAGGTGTGCCATCCACTTTTGAAATTTTCAAAATGGCCGCCATTTTCAAAATGGCCGCCATTAAAGATTTTTGGCCCCCTCTCAGATCTCGGAGATGGGTGGATGGATTTTAATGAAAATTGGTACACTGGTAGAGTTAACTATCCTGAGCAGTGTGGCGAAAACAAATTTGATGCGAAAGCCGCCATTTTAAAATGGCCGCCGTTTTATCACACCCGCCCCCCAAAAACGTCAACTTTGTCCGATTTCAACGAAATTTGATTTCTAGACGTATTTTGATGTACAGCTGTACTGATTTGCATGGAATACTATCCATGGGGATTTGGGCGACTTCTGTGTTGGCATCCCAACACAATCATGTTTAATTATTATTCTTTTCCACACATTTTTCTTAATCATGAACTTGTCCGACACATTTTTTGAAAACGCTTTGACCAATCAAGATAAAACCTGCTGAGGTGGATGGAGGGTCACTCAGAGGGGTGCCATCCACTTTTGAAATTTTCAAAATGGCCGCCGTTAAAGATTTTTGGCCCCCTCTCAGATCTCGGAGATGGCTGGATGGATTTTAATGAAAATTGGTACACTGGTAGAGTTAACCATCCTGAGCAGTGTGGCGAAAAAAAATTTGATGCGAACGCCGCCATTTTAAAATGGCCGCCGTTTACCACACCCGCCCCCCAAAAACGTCAACTTTGTCCGATTTCAACTAAATTTGATTTCTAGACGTATTTTGATGTACTGAACCTGCTGAGGTGGGTGGAGGGTCACTCAGAGGTGTGCCATCCACTTTTGAAATTTTCAAAATGGCCGCCATTTTCAAAATGGCTGCCGTTAAAGATTTTTGGCCCCCTCTCAGATCTCGGAGATGGCTGGATGGATTTTAATGAAAATTGGTACACTGGTAGAGTTAACCATCCTGAGCAGTGTGGCGAAAAAAAATTTGATGCGAACGCCGCCATTTTAAAATGGTCGCCGTTTTACCACACCCGCCCCCCAAAAACGTCAACTTTGTCCGATTTCAACGAAATTTGATTTCTAGACGTATTTTGATGTACTGAACCTGCTGAGGTGGGTGGAGGGTCACTCAGATGTGTGCCATCCACTTTTAAATTTTCAAAATGGCCGCCATTTTCAAAATGGCCGCCGTTAAAGATTTTTGGCCCCCTCTCAGATCTCGGAGATGGGTGGATGGATTTTAATGAAAATTGGTACACTGGTAGAGTTAACCATCCTGAGCAGTATGGCGAAAACAAATTTGATGCAAAAGCCGCCATTTTAAAATGGCCGGCGTTTTACCACACCCGCCCCCAAAAACATCAACTTTGTCCGATTTTAACGAAATTTGATTTCTAGAGGTATTTTGATGTACTGATTTGAATGGAATACTATCCATGGGGATTTGGGCGACTTCTGTATTATTATTATTATTAAGTCGCCCAAAAAAATTTTTTTTGGGAGACTTATTGTGTTTGCACCGTTTCTTATTAAATCCCCGACCACGAAGTGTCGGGGATTTATTGTTTTTGCACCGTTTCTTATTATTATTATTATTCTTCTTCTTCTTCCGGACCTAACTTTGTCCGTAGGATTTCTCGAAGACGAAAAGACATAGGTCAATGAAACTTACCAGAAAGATAGGTCACCACTAGGAAATGTTGTTTCCGATTTCGAAATTTTGAAAATGGCGGCCATCTTGGATTGGCGGCCATTTTGAATTTGAAAAAAATACAAAATTAATCATAAAAAATCACAAACAATATGGATATGAACCAAAATAGGTTTATAGGTCAATATTAAGGTCCCGGACAATATGGGACCATTTTCCGAAAAATCCAAGATGGCCACCATATTCAAAATGGCCGCCAAAGTGCGAAAATTGAAAAGTTGTCCGATTTCAACGAAAATTGGCATTTAGGTCAATATTGATATTACGAACAACATGGTGACATGTTCGAACAAATCAAAGATGGCCGCCAAAGTCCAAGATGGCCGCCATATTCAAAATGGCCTCCAAAGTGCGAAAATTGAAAAGTTGTCCGATTTCAACGAAAATTGGCATTTAGGTGAATATTGATATTACGAACAACATGGTGACATGTTTGAACAAATCCAAGATGGCCGCCAAAGTCCAAGATGGCCGCCATATTCAAAATGGCCGCCAAAGTGCGAAAATTGAAAAGTTGTCCGATTTCAACGAAAATTGGCATTTAGGTCAATATTGATATTACGAACAACATGGCGACACTTTCGAACAAACCCAAGATGGCTGTCATATTCAAAATGGCTGCCAAAGTGCGAATATTGAAAAGTTGTCTGATTTCAACAAAAATTGGCATTTAGGTCAATATTGATATTACGAACAACATGTCGAACAAATCCAAGATGGCTGCCAAAGTCCAAGATGGCCGCCATATTCAAAATGGCCGCCAAAGTGCGAAAATTGAAAAGTTGTCCGAATTGTGACAAAAGTGGGCACGGGAGGGGATTTTTTTGTGACTTGCTTGCAATCACAATCAGCACTTGTTATTATTATTATTATTATTCTTTTCCACACATTTTTCTTAATCATGAACTTGTCCGACACATTTTTTGAAAACGCTTTGACCAATCAAGATAAAACCTGCTGAGGTGGGTGGAGGGTCACTCAGAGGTGTGCCATTCACTTTTGAAATTTTCAAAATGGCGGCCATTTTCAAAATGGCCGCCATTAAAGATTTTTGGCGACCTCTCAGATCTCGGAGATGGGTGGATGGATTTTAATGAAAATTGGTACACTGGTAGAGTTAACCATCCTGAGCAGTGTGGCGAAAAAAAATTTGATGCGAACGCCGCCATTTTAAAATCGCCGCCATTTTATCACACCCGCCCCCAAAAAATGTCAACTTTGTCCGATTTCAACGAAATTTGATTTCTAGACGTATTTTGATGTACTGTCAAGATAAAACCTGCTGAGGTGGGTGGAGGGTCACTCAGAGGTGTGCCATCCACTTTTGAAATTTTCAAAATGGCCGCCATTTTCAAAATGGCCGCCATTAAAGATTTTTGGTCCCCTCTCAGATCTCGGAGATGGGTGGATGGATTTTAATGAAAATTGGTACACTGGTAGAGTTAACTATCCTGAGCAGTGTGGCGAAAACAAATTTGATGCGAAAGCCGCCATTTTAAAATGGCCGCCGTTTTACCACACCCGCCCCCCAAAAACGTCAACTTTGTCCGATTTCAACGAAATTTGATTTCTAGACGTATTTTGATGTACAGCTTTACTGATTTGCATGGAATACTATCCATGGGGATTTGGGCGACTTCTGTGTTGGCATCCCAACACAATCATGTTTAATTATTAAGTCGCCGACCACGAAGTGTCGGGCGACTTATTGTTTTTACTCCGTTTCTTATTATTATTATTATTATGTTTTCCTTTTTCCCCTCGCAATGTTGTCCGCTCGTTTTCTCGCTCATCTTTTAACCGATCGAAATGAAACTTTGGGAACATAATAAGGGTGACCTGAAGTTGTGCAATCCACTTTGAAATTTTCAAAATGGCCGCCATTTTCAAAATGGCCGCCGTTGAAAAAAAATGACGGCCGTTGTCAGATCTCAGTAATTGCCAAAGCAATTTCAATGAAAATTGGTATACTGATACAGCTCCCTATCGCGAGCATTTTTGCAAAAAAAAATTTGACGCGGCCGACATTTCAAAATGGCCGCCATCCGAACACCACCCCCCTAAAAATGTAAAAATTTAAACGTCATCCGATTTAGACGAAATTTGGTATACAGGTAGCTTATGATACCCTAAGTGTGCCACTATTTAAAAATGTTTTGTCCGACTTCCGGTTTCAAAATGGCGGCCGTTTTAAAGTTTTACAAAATGGCGGCCGTTGTCATATCTCAGTTATGGCCAGAGCAATTTCAATGAAAATTGGTATACTGATACAGCTAACTATCCTGAGCATTTTTGCAAAAAAAATTTTTTGTCCGACTTCCGGTTTCAAAATGGCGGCCGTTTTAAAGTTTGCTCGTTTTCTCGCTCATCTTTTAACCGATCGAAATGAAACTTGGCCAACTGAAAGCTCATGTTATGAAGTTGTGCTCTTGACTTTTAGTTCCCTCTACTCGGTCAAAAGTGCGGAACGGGAGGCGACTTCAACGTTTCGGGAAACGTAAATTTTAATTATTATTATTATTATTATTAAGTCGCCGACCACGAAGTGTCGGGCGACTTATTGTTTTTACTCCGTTTCTTATTATTAAGTCGCCGACCACGAAGTGTCGGGCGACTTATTGTTTTTACTCCGTTTCTTATTATTATTATTATTATTATGTTTTCCTTTTTCCCCTCGCAATGTTGTCCGCTCGTTTTCTCGCTCATCTTTTAACCGATCGAAATGAAACTTTGGGAACATAATAAGGGTGACCTGAAGTTGTGCAATCCACTTTTGAAATTTTCAAAATGGCCGCCATTTTCAAAATGGCCGCCGTTGAAAAAAAATGACGGCCGTTGTCAGATCTCAGTAATTGCCAAAGCAATTTCAATGAAAATTGGTATACTGATACAGCTCCCTATCCCGAGCATTTTTGCAAAAAAAAATTTGACGCGGCCGACATTTCAAAATGGCCGCCATCCGAACACCACCCCCCTAAAACTGTAAAAATTTAAACGTCATCCGATTTAAACGAAATTTGGTATACAGGTAGCTTATGATACCCTGAGTGTGCCACTATTTTCAAAATTTTTGTCCGACTTCCGGTTTCAAAATGGCGGCCGTTTTAAAGTTTTACAAAATGGCGCCGTTGTCAGATCTCAGTTATGGCCAGAGCAATTTCAATGAAAATTGGTATACTGATACAGCTAACTATCCTGAGCATTTTTGCAAAAAAAATTGTTTGTCCGACTTCCGGTTTCAAAATGGCGGCCGTTTTAAAGTTTGCTCGTTTTCTCGCTCATCTTTTAACCGATCGAAATGAAACTTGGCCAACTGAAAGCTCATGTTATGAAGTTGTGCTCTTGACTTTTAGTTCCCTCTACTCGGTCAAAAGTGCGGAACGGGAGGCGACTTCAACGTTTCGGGAAACGTAAATTTTAATTATTATTATGTTTTCCTTTTTCCCCTCGCAATGTTGTCCGCTCGTTTTCTCGCTCATCTTTTAACCGATCGAAATGAAACTTTGGGAACATGTTAAGGGTGACCTGAAGTTGTGCAATCCACTTTTGAAATTTTCAAAATGGCCGCCATTTTCAAAATGGCCGCCGTTGAAAAAAAATGACGGCCGTTGTCAGATCTCAGTAATTGCCAAAGCAATTTCAATGAAAATTGGTATACTGATACAGCTCCCTATCCCGAGCATTTTTGCAAAAAAAAATTTGACGCGGCCGACATTTCAAAATGGCCGCCATCCGAACACCACCCCCCTAAAACTGTAAAAATTTAAACGTCATCCGATTTAAACGAAATTTGGTATACAGGTAGCTTATGATACCCTGAGTGTGCCACTATTTTCAAAATTTTTGTCCGACTTCCGGTTTCAAAATGGCGGCCGTTTTAAAGTTTTACAAAATGGCGGCCGTTGTCAGATCTCAGTTATGGCCAGAGCAATTTAAATGAAAATTGGTATACTGATACAGCTAACTATCCTTAGCATTTTTGCAAAAAAAATTTTTTGTCCGACTTCCGGTTTCAAAATGGCGGCCGTTTTAAAGTTTGCTCGTTTTCTCGCTCATCTTTTAACCGATCGAAATGAAACTTGGCCAACTGAAAGCTCATGTTATGAAGTTGTGCTCTTGACTTTTAGTTCCCTCTACTCGGTCAAAAGTGCGGAACGGGAGGCGACTTCAACGTTTCGGGAAACGTAAATTTTAATTATTATTCTTTTCCACACATTTTTCTTAATCGTGAACTTGTCCGACACATTTTTTGAAAACGCTTTGACCAATCAAGATAAAACCTGCTGAGGTGGGTGGAGGGTCACTCAGAGGGGTGCCATCCACTTTTGAAATTTTCAAAATGGCCGCCATTTTCAAAATGGCCGCCGTTAAAGATTTTTGGCCCCCTCTCAGATCTCGGAGATGGCTGGATGGATTTTAATGAAAATTGGTACACTGGTAGAGTTAACCATCCTGAGCAGTGTGGCGAAAAAAAATTTGATGCGAACGCCGCCATTTTAAAATGGCGGCGTTTTACCACACCCGCCCCCCAAAAACGTCAACTTTGTCCGATTTTAACGAAATTTGATTTCTAGACGTATTTTGATGTACTGAACCTGCTGAGGTGGGTGGAGGGTCACTCAGAGGTGTGCCATCCACTTTTGAAATTTTCAAAATGGCCGCCATTTTCAAAATGGCCGCCATTAAAGATTTTTGGCCCCCTTTCAGATCTCGGAGATGGGTGGATGGATTTTAATGAAAATTGGTACACTGGTAGAGTTAACCATCCTGAGCAGTATGGCGAAAACAAATTTGATGCAAAAGCCGCCATTTTAAAATGGCCGCCGTTTTACCACACCCGCCCCCAAAAACATCATCTTTGTCCGATTTTAACGAAATTTGATTTCTAGAGGTATTTTGATGTACTGATTTGAATGGAATACTATCCATGGGGATTTGGGCGACTTCTGTGTTGGCATCCCAACACAATCATGTTTAATTATTATTATTATTATTATTAAGTCGCCCAAAAAAATTTTTTTTGGGAGACTTATTGTGTTTGCACCGTTTCTTATTATTATTATTATTATTATTATTAAGTCGCCGACCACGAAGTGTCGGGCGACTTATTGTTTTTACTCCGTTTCTTATTATTATTATTTTCATATTTCTTATGTTTTCCCCTCGCAATGTTGTCCGCTCGTTTTCTCGCTCATCTTTTAACCGATCGAAATGAAACTTTGGGAACATGTTAAGGGTGACCTAAAGTTGTGCAATCCACTTTTAAAATTTTCAAAATGGCCGCCATTTTCAAAATGGCCGCCGTTGAAAAAAATGACGGCCGTTGTCAGATCTCAGTAATTGCCAAAGCAATTTCAATGAAAATTGGTATACTGGTACGGCTAACTATCCCGAGCATTTTTGCAAAAAAAAATTTGACGCGGCCGACATTTCAAAATGGCCGCCATCCGAACACCACCCCCCTAAAAATGTAAAAATTTAAACGTCATCCGATTTAGACGAAATTTGGTATACAGGTAGCTTATGATACCCTGAGTGTGCCACTATTTTCAAAATTTTTGTCCGACTTCCGGTTTCAAAATGGCGGCCGTTTTAAAGTTTTACAAAATGGCGGCCGTTGTCAGATCTCAGTTATGGCCAGAGCAATTTCAATGAAAATTGGTATACTGATACAGCTAACTATCCTGAGCATTTTTGCAAAAAAAATTTTTTGTCCGACTTCCGGTTTCAAAATGGCGGCCGTTTTAAAGTTTGCTCGTTTTCTCGCTCATCTTTTAACCGATCGAAATGAAACTTGGCCAACTGAAAGCTCATGTTATGAAGTTGTGCTCTTGACTTTTAGTTCCCTCTACTCGGTCAAAAGTGCGGAACGGGAGGCGACTTCAACGTTTCGGGAAACGTAAATTTTAATTATTATTATTATTATTATTAAGTCGCCGACCACGAAGTGTCGGGCGACTTATTGTTTTTACTCCGTTTCTTATTATTAAGTCGCCGACCACGAAGTGTCGGGCGACTTATTGTTTTTACTCCGTTTCTTATTATTATTATTATTATTATGTTTTCCTTTTTCCCCTCGCAATGTTGTCCGCTCGTTTTCTCGCTCATCTTTTAACCGATCGAAATGAAACTTTGGGAACATAATAAGGGTGACCTGAAGTTGTGCAATCCACTTTTGAAATTTTCAAAATGGCCGCCATTTTCAAAATGGCCGCCGTTGAAAAAAAATGACGGCCGTTGTCAGATCTCAGTAATTGCCAAAGCAATTTCAATGAAAATTGGTATACTGATACAGCTCCCTATCCCGAGCATTTTTGCAAAAAAAAATTTGACGCGGCCGACATTTCAAAATGGCCGCCATCCGAACACCACCCCCCTAAAACTGTAAAAATTTAAACGTCATCCGATTTAAACGAAATTTGGTATACAGGTAGCTTATGATACCCTGAGTGTGCCACTATTTTCAAAATTTTTGTCCGACTTCCGGTTTCAAAATGGCGGCCGTTTTAAAGTTTTACAAAATGGCGCCGTTGTCAGATCTCAGTTATGGCCAGAGCAATTTCAATGAAAATTGGTATACTGATACAGCTAACTATCCTGAGCATTTTTGCAAAAAAAATTGTTTGTCCGACTTCCGGTTTCAAAATGGCGGCCGTTTTAAAGTTTGCTCGTTTTCTCGCTCATCTTTTAACCGATCGAAATGAAACTTGGCCAACTGAAAGCTCATGTTATGAAGTTGTGCTCTTGACTTTTAGTTCCCTCTACTCGGTCAAAAGTGCGGAACGGGAGGCGACTTCAACGTTTCGGGAAACGTAAATTTTAATTATTATTATGTTTTCCTTTTTCCCCTCGCAATGTTGTCCGCTCGTTTTCTCGCTCATCTTTTAACCGATCGAAATGAAACTTTGGGAACATGTTAAGGGTGACCTGAAGTTGTGCAATCCACTTTTGAAATTTTCAAAATGGCCGCCATTTTCAAAATGGCCGCCGTTGAAAAAAAATGACGGCCGTTGTCAGATCTCAGTAATTGCCAAAGCAATTTCAATGAAAATTGGTATACTGATACAGCTCCCTATCCCGAGCATTTTTGCAAAAAAAAATTTGACGCGGCCGACATTTCAAAATGGCCGCCATCCGAACACCACCCCCCTAAAACTGTAAAAATTTAAACGTCATCCGATTTAAACGAAATTTGGTATACAGGTAGCTTATGATACCCTGAGTGTGCCACTATTTTCAAAATTTTTGTCCGACTTCCGGTTTCAAAATGGCGGCCGTTTTAAAGTTTTACAAAATGGCGGCCGTTGTCAGATCTCAGTTATGGCCAGAGCAATTTAAATGAAAATTGGTATACTGATACAGCTAACTATCCTTAGCATTTTTGCAAAAAAAATTTTTTGTCCGACTTCCGGTTTCAAAATGGCGGCCGTTTTAAAGTTTGCTCGTTTTCTCGCTCATCTTTTAACCGATCGAAATGAAACTTGGCCAACTGAAAGCTCATGTTATGAAGTTGTGCTCTTGACTTTTAGTTCCCTCTACTCGGTCAAAAGTGCGGAACGGGAGGCGACTTCAACGTTTCGGGAAACGTAAATTTTAATTATTATTCTTTTCCACACATTTTTCTTAATCGTGAACTTGTCCGACACATTTTTTGAAAACGCTTTGACCAATCAAGATAAAACCTGCTGAGGTGGGTGGAGGGTCACTCAGAGGGGTGCCATCCACTTTTGAAATTTTCAAAATGGCCGCCATTTTCAAAATGGCCGCCGTTAAAGATTTTTGGCCCCCTCTCAGATCTCGGAGATGGCTGGATGGATTTTAATGAAAATTGGTACACTGGTAGAGTTAACCATCCTGAGCAGTGTGGCGAAAAAAAATTTGATGCGAACGCCGCCATTTTAAAATGGCCGCCGTTTTACCACACCCGCCCCCCAAAAACGTCAACTTTGTCCGATTTTAACGAAATTTGATTTCTAGACGTATTTTGATGTACTGAACCTGCTGAGGTGGGTGGAGGGTCACTCAGAGGTGTGCCATCCACTTTTGAAATTTTCAAAATGGCCGCCATTTTCAAAATGGCCGCCATTAAAGATTTTTGGCCCCCTTTCAGATCTCGGAGATGGGTGGATGGATTTTAATGAAAATTGGTACACTGGTAGAGTTAACCATCCTGAGCAGTATGGCGAAAACAAATTTGATGCAAAAGCCGCCATTTTAAAATGGCCGCCGTTTTACCACACCCGCCCCCAAAAACATCATCTTTGTCCGATTTTAACGAAATTTGATTTCTAGAGGTATTTTGATGTACTGATTTGAATGGAATACTATCCATGGGGATTTGGGCGACTTCTGTGTTGGCATCCCAACACAATCATGTTTAATTATTATTATTATTATTATTAAGTCGCCCAAAAAAATTTTTTTTGGGAGACTTATTGTGTTTGCACCGTTTCTTATTATTATTATTATTATTATTATTAAGTCGCCGACCACGAAGTGTCGGGCGACTTATTGTTTTTACTCCGTTTCTTATTATTATTATTTTCATATTTCTTATGTTTTCCCCTCGCAATGTTGTCCGCTCGTTTTCTCGCTCATCTTTTAACCGATCGAAATGAAACTTTGGGAACATGTTAAGGGTGACCTAAAGTTGTGCAATCCACTTTTAAAATTTTCAAAATGGCCGCCATTTTCAAAATGGCCGCCGTTGAAAAAAATGACGGCCGTTGTCAGATCTCAGTAATTGCCAAAGCAATTTCAATGAAAATTGGTATACTGGTACGGCTAACTATCCCGAGCATTTTTGCAAAAAAAAATTTGACGCGGCCGACATTTCAAAATGGCCGCCATCCGAACACCACCCCCCTAAAAATGTAAAAATTTAAACGTCATCCGATTTAGACGAAATTTGGTATACAGGTAGCTTATGATACCCTGAGTGTGCCACTATTTTCAAAATTTTTGTCCGACTTCCGGTTTCAAAATGGCGGCCGTTTTAAAGTTTTACAAAATGGCGGCCGTTGTCAGATCTCAGTTATGGCCAGAGCAATTTCAATGAAAATTGGTATACTGATACAGCTAACTATCCTGAGCATTTTTGCAAAAAAAATTTTTTGTCCGACTTCCGGTTTCAAAATGGCGGCCGTTTTAAAGTTTGCTTGTTTTCTCGCTCATCTTTTAACCGATCGAAATGAAACTTGGCCAACTGAAAGCTCATGTTATGAAGTTGTGCTCTTGACTTTTAGTTCCCTCTACTCGGTCAAAAGTGCGGAACGGGAGGCGACTTCAACGTTTCGGGAAACGTAAATTTTAATTATTATTATTATTATTATTATTATTATTATTCTTTTCCACACATTTTTCTTAATCATGAACTTGTCCGACACATTTTTTGAAAACGCTTTGACCAATCAAGATAAAACCTGCTGAGGTGGGTGGAGGGTCACTCAGAGGGGTGCCATCCACTTTTGAAATTTTCAAAATGGCCGCCATTTTCAAAATGGCCGCCGTTAAAGATTTTTGGCCCCCTCTCAGATCTCGGAGATGGCTGGATGGATTTTAATGAAAATTGGTACACTGGTAGAGTTAACCATCCTGAGCAGTGTGGCGACAAAAAATTTGATGCGAACGCCGCCATTTTAAAATGGCCGCCGTTTTACCACACCCGCCCCCCAAAAACGTCAACTTTGTCCGATTTCAACGAAATTTGATTTCTAGACGTATTTTGATGTACTGAACCTGCTGAGGTGGGTGGAGGGTCACTCAGAGGTGTGCCATCCACTTTTGAAATTTTCAAAATGGCCGCCATTTTCAAAATGGCCGCCGTTAAAGATTTTTGGCCCCCTCTCAGATCTCGGAGATGGGTGGATGGATTTTAATGAAAATTGGTACACTGGTAGAGTTAACCATCCTGAGCAGTATGGCGAAAACAAATTTGATGCAAAAGCCGCCATTTTAAAATGGCCGCCGTTTTACCACACCCGCCCCCAAAAACATCAACTTTGTCCGATTTTAACGAAATTTGATTTCTAGAGGTATTTTGATGTACTGATTTGAATGGAATACTATCCATGGGGATTTGGGCGACTTCTGTGTTGGCATCCCAACACAATCATGTTTAATTAAGTCGCCGACCACGAAGTGTCGGGCGACTTATTGTTTTTACTCTGTTTCTTATTATTAAGTCGCCGACCACGAAGTGTCGGGCGACTTATTGTTTTTACTCCGTTTCTTATTATTATTATTATTAAGTCTCCCAAACGAAGTTTGGAGACTTATTGTTTTTACTCTGTTTCTTATTATTATTATTATTCTTCTTCTGGTTTCCCCGTAGAGATTTCCGACACTTTTCTCAGAAACCGTAAATGGGATCAATTTGAAACTTGGTAGGATGTTAGACCCTATTGGCTAGATGTGCAATCATCTTTCGGAATTTCCAAGATGGCCGCCACTTTCAAAATGGCCGCCATTTAAGTTTTCCCGCCAAAATGCAGTTCCCGGAGAACCGCCAGATGGATTTCGATGAAACTTGGTATGTAGGTTCAGCATAGTGGTCTTGATTTATTTTTGGCAAAAAATCGCGCGCGAACCGGCCGCCATTTTCAAAATGGCCGCCGAATCGCAAAAAATTCAAGTTTGTCGGATTTCAACGAAAATGGGTTTTAACAGTAAATTTGGTATGCCGAGTCCAATGGTCAACTCAGAATTTTTATACGACGCGCCATTTTTTGTAAAATGGCCGCCAAAGTTGCCAAATGGGCAAAAATTCAACATTGTCATAATTCAACGAAAATAGGTTCTAAAAGTAAATTTGGTATGCCGAGTTCAACGGTACACTCAGATTTTTTATACGACCCGCCATTTTTTTAAAAATGGCCACCAAAGTCGCAAAATCGGCAAAAATTCAACATTGTCCAGGTGAGCGATACAGGCCCCCTGGGGCCTCTTGTTTGCCTATAACTTGAGAACGATAGTAGATAGAGAAAAACTTTAAATTGCTAAAATGTTCAGATCATCAAGCTCCACAAAAGACTTTATGGTTCGAAGTTGTCATATGGCTCCTTGTAGGAGTTATCTCTCTTGAAATGTCAAAAAAGCGATTTTTGGGGTTTTTTGCCTTTAACTTGAGAACGATAGTAGATGAAGAAAAACTTTTACTTGCTGAAATGCTCAGCTCATCAAGCTCTACAAAAGTCTCCATTGGTTTGACTTTGTCAGACTGCTTCTTGTAATAGTTATCTCTCTTGAAAAGTCAAAAATAGCGATTTTGGGTGTTTTTTGCCTGTAACTTGAGAACGATAGTAGATAGAGAAAAACTTTCAATTGCTGAAATGTTCAGCTCATCAAGCACTACAAAAGTCTTCATTGGGCCGAAGTTGTCAAACAGCTCCTTGTTGTATAAGCTATTGCTCCTTGATAGCAAAAATTCCAGGTCAGCGATACAGGACCCTTAGGGCCTCTTGTTTCTTGTGTCTGTTTAATATGAAGCATTGATGGTAGACCATTGATATGTTGTCTGCAGTTACATATTAGCATTTGTCTACATCAATTGCAATAGCATTTCAATGTTCATATGTATGCCCCTGGCGTCACGCTCCACTTACTTTATTTTTGTTATTCTCTTTTAGGCAAACGTTCATGTGGGACAGGTGAAACATGTCTGTGTCAACAGAATACCAGTAAAATTTGAAAATTTACCATTTTTTTCAATTTTATTAGAATTTGAAATCTATGTGAATAGCAACCTGTAAAGTCAAATATAAGGTGATTCACAGGCTGCACAGGACTATCAGTAACTTCGTTTGGGAGACTTCACGTTTCGCGAAACGTAAATTTTAATTATTATTATTTTCATATTTCTTATGTTTTCCTTTTTCCCCTCGCAATGTTGTCCGCTCGTTTTCTCGCTCATCTTTTAACCGATCGAAATGAAACTTTGGGAACATGTTAAGGGTGACCTGAAGTTGTGCAATCCACTTTTGAAATTTTCAAAATGGCCGCCATTTTCAAAATGGCCGCCGTTGAAAAAAATGACGGCCGTTGTCAGATCTCGGTAATTGCCAAAGCAATTTCAATGAAAATTGGTATACTGGTACAGCTAACTATCCCGAGCATTTTTGCAAAAAAAAATTTGACGCGGCCGACATTTCAAAATAGCCGCCATCCGAACACCACCCCCCTAAAAATGTAAAAATTTAAACGTCATCCGATTTAGACGAAATTTGTTATACAGGTAGCCTATGATACCCTAAGTGTGCCACTATTTAAAAATGTTTTGTCCGACTTCCGGTTTCAAAATGGCGGCCATTTTACTGCAGGAAAAAGTCAACTTTGTCCGATTTCAACAAAATTTGATTTCTAGGCATATTTTAATGTACTGATTTGAATGAAATACTATCCATGGGGATTATAGTGGCAATGGGGGTTCGTTTGGGAGACATTCTGTGTTGGCATCCCAACACAATCAGCACTAGTTATTAAGTCGCCGACCACGAAGTGTCGGGCGACTTATTGTTTTTACTCCGTTTCTTATTATTATTAAGTCGTCGACCACGAAGTGTCGGGCGACTTATTGTTTTTACTCCGTTTCTTATTATTAAGTCGCCGACCACGAAGTGTCGGGCGACTTATTGTTTTTACTCCGTTTCTTATTAAGTCTCCCAAACGAAGTTTGGAGACTTATTGTTTTTACTCTGTTTCTTATTATTATTATTATTCTTCTTCTGGTTTCCCCGTAGAGATTTCCGACACTTTTCTCAGAAACCGTAAATGGGATCAATTTGAAACTTGGTAGGATGTTAGACCCTATTGGCTAGATGTGCAATCATCTTTCGGAATTTCCAAGATGGCCGCCACTTTCAAAATGGCCGCCATTTAAGTTTTCCCGCCAAAATGCAGTTCCCGGAGAACCGCCAGATGGATTTCGATGAAACTTGGTATGTAGGTTCAGCATAGTGGTCTTGATTTATTTTTGGCAAAAAATCGCGCGCGAACCGGCCGCCATTTTCAAAATGGCCGCCGAATCGCCAAAAATTCAAGTTTGTCGGATTTCAACGAAAATGGGTTTTAACAGTAAATTTGGTATGCCGAGTCCAATGGTCAACTCAGAATTTTTATACGACGCGCCATTTTTTGTAAAATGGCCGCCAAAGTTGCCAAATGGGCAAAAATTCAACATTGTCATAATTCAACGAAAATAGGTTCTAAAAGTAAATTTGGTATGCCGAGTTCAACGGTACACTCAGATTTTTTATACGACCCGCCATTTTTTTAAAAATGACCACCAAAGTCGCCAAATCGGCAAAAATTCAACATTGTCGGAACTCAATGAAAATTGGTTCCTAAAGTAAATTTAGTATGTCGAGTTCAATGGTCAACTCAGAATTTTTATATGACGCGCTATTTTTTGTAAAATAGGTGAATAGCAACCTGTAAAGTCAAATATAAGGTGATTCACAGGCTGCACAGGACTATCAGTAACTTCGTTTGGGAGACTTCACGTTTCGCGAAACGTAAATTTTAATTATTATTATTATTTTCATATTTCTTATGTTTTCCTTTTTCCCATCGCAATGTTGTCCGCTCGTTTTCTCGCTCATCGTTTAACCGATCGAAATGAAACTTTGGGAACATGTTAAGGGTGACCTGAAGTTGTGCAATCCACTTTTGAAATTTTCAAAATGGCCGCCATTTTCAAAATGGCCGCCGTTGAAAAAAATGACGGCCGTTGTCAGATCTCAGTAATTGCCAAAGCAATTTCAATGAAAATTGGTATACTGGTACAGCTAACTATCCCGAGCATTTTTGCAAAAAAAAATTTGACGTGGCCGACATTTCAAAATGGCCGCCATCCGAACACCACCCCCATAAAAATGTAAAAATTTAAACGTCATCCGATTTAGACGAAATTTGGTATACAGGTAGCTTATGATACCCTGAGTGTGCCACTATTTAAAAATGTTTTGTCCGACTTCCGGTTTCAAAATGGCGGCCATTTTACTGCAGGAAAAAGTCAACTTTGTCCGATTTCAACAAAATTTGATTTCTAGGCATATTTTAATGTACTGATTTGAATGAAATACTATCCATGGGAATTATAGTGGCAATGGGGGTTCGTTTGGGAGACATTCTGTGTTGGCATCCCAACACAATCAGCACTAGTTATTAAGTCGCCGACCACGAAGTGTCGGGCGACTTATTGTTTTTACTCCGTTTCTTATTATTAAGTCGCCGACCACGAAGTTTCGGGCGACTTATTGTTTTTACTCCGTTTCTTATTATTATTATTATTATTTTCATATTTCTTATGTTTTCCTTTTTCCCCTCGCAATGTTGTCCGATCGTTTTCTCGCTCATCTTTTAACCGATCGAAATGAAACTTGGCCAACTGAAAGCTCATGTTATGAAGTTGTGCTCTTGACGGTCAAAAGTGCGGAACGGGAGGCGACTTCAACGTTTCGTGAAACGTAAATTTTAATTATTATTATTATTTTCATATTTCTTATGTTTTCCCCTCGCAATGTTGTCCGCTCGTTTTCTCGCTCATCTTTTAACCGATCGAAATGAAACTTTGGGAACATGTTAAGGGTGACCTGAAGTTGTGCAATCCACTTTTGAAATTTTCAAAATGGCCGCCATTTTCAAAATGGCCGCCATTTTCAAAATGGCCGCCGTTGAAAAAAATGGCGGCCGTTGTCAGATCTCAGTAATTGCCAAAGCAATTTCAATGAAAATTGGTATACTGGTACAGCTAACTATCCCGAGCATTTTTGCAAAAAAAAATTTGACGCGGCCGACATTTCAAAATGGCCGCCATCCGAACACCACCCCCCTAAAAATGTAAAAATTTAAACGTCATCCGATTTAGACGAAATTTGGTATACAGGTAGCTTATGATACCCTAAGTGTGCCACTACTTAAAAATGTTTTGTCCGACTTCCGGTTTCAAAATGGCGGCCGTTTTAAAGTTTTACAAAATGGCGGCCGTTGTCAGATCTCAGTTATGGCCAGAGCAATTTCAATGAAAATTGGTATAATGATACAGCTAACTATCCTGAGCATTTTTGCAAAAAAAATTTTTTGTCCGACTTCCGGTTTCAAAATGGCGGTCTTTTTAAAGTTTGCTCGTTTTCTCGCTCATCTTTTAACCGATCGAAATGAAACTTGGCCAACTGAAAGCTCATGTTATGAAGTTGTGCTCTTGACTTTTAGTTCCCTCTACTCGGTCAAAAGTGCGGAACGGGAGGCGACTTCAACGTTTCGGGAAACGTAAATTTTAATTATTATTCTTTTCCACACATTTTTCTTAATCGTGAACTTGTCCGACACATTTTTTGAAAACGCTTTGACCAATCAAGATAAAACCTGCTGAGGTGGGTGGAGGGTCACTCAGAGGGGTGCCATCCACTTTTGAAATTTTCAAAATGGCCGCCATTTTCAAAATGGCCGCCGTTAAAGATTTTTGGCCCCCTCTCAGATCTCAGAGATGGCTGGATGGATTTAAATGAAAATTGGTACACTGGTAGAGTTAACCATCCTGAGCAGTGTGGCGAAAAAAAATTTGATGCGAACGCCGCCATTTTAAAATGGCCGCCCTTTTACCACACCCGCCCCCCAAAAACGTCAACTTTGTCCGATTTCAACGAAATTTGATTTCTAGACGTATTTTGATGTACTGAACCTGCTGAGGTGGGTGGAGGGTCACTCAGAGGTGTGCCATCCACTTTTGAAATTTTCAAAATGGCCGCCATTTTCAAAATGGCCGCCGTTAAAGATTTTTGGCCCCCTCTCAGATCTAGGAGATGGGTGGATGGATTTTAATGAAAATTGGTACACTGGTAGAGTTAACCATCCTGAGCAGTGTGGCGAAAACAAATTTGATGTAAAAGCCGCCATTTTAAAATGGCCGCCGTTTTACCACACCCGCCCCCAAAAACATCAACTTTGTCCGATTTTAACGAAATTTGATTTCTAGAGGTATTTTGATGTACTGATTTGAATGGAATACTATCCATGGGGATTTGGGCGACTTCTGTGTTGGCATCCCAACACAATCATGTTTAATTATTAAATCCCCGACCACGAAGTGTCGGGGATTTATTGTTTTTGCACCGTTTCTTATTATTATTATTATTCTTCTTCTTCTGGACCTAACTTTGTCCGTAGGATTTCTCGAAGACGAAAAGACATAGGTCAATGAAACTTACCAGAAAGATAGGTCACCACTAGGAAATGTTGTTTCCGATTTCGAAATTTTGAAAATGGCGGCCATCTTGGATTGGCGGCCATTTTGAATTTGAAAAAAATACAAAATTAATCATAAAAAATCACAAACAATATGGATATGAACCAAAACAGGTTTATAGGTCAATATTAAGGTCCCGGACAATATGGGACCATTTTCCGAAAAATCCAAGATGGCCACCATATTCAAAATGGCCGCCAAAGTGCGAAAATTGAAAAGTTGTCCGATTTCAACGAAAATTGGCATTTAGGTCAATATTGATATTACGAACAACATGGCGACACTTTCGAACAAATCCAAGATGGCTGTCATATTCAAAATGGCTGCCAAAGTGCGAATATTGAAAAGTTGTCTGATTTCAACAAAAATTGGCATTTAGGTCAATATTGATATTACGAACAACATGTCGAACAAATCCAAGATGGCTGCCAAAGTCCAAGATGGCCGCCATATTCAAAATGGCCGCCAAAGTGCGAAAATTGAAAAGTTGTCCGAATTGTGACAAAAGTGGGCACGGGAGGGGATTTTTTTGTGACTTGCTTGCAATCACAATCAGCACTTGTTAAGTCGCCGACCACGAAGTGTCGGGCGACTTATTGTTTTTACTCCGTTTCTTATTATTAAGTCGCCGACCACGAAGTGTCGGGCGACTTATTGTTTTTACTCCGTTTCTTATTATTATTATTATTATTATTATTTTCATATTTCTTATGTTTTCCCCTCGCAATGTTGTCCGCTCGTTTTCTCGCTCATCTTTTAACCGATCGAAATGAAACTTTGGGAACATGTTAAGGGTGACCTGAAGTTGTGCAATCCACTTTTGAAATTTTCAAAATGGCCGCCATTTTCAAAATGGCCGCCGTTGAAAAAAATGACGGCCGTTGTCAGATCTCAGTAATTGCCAAAGCAATTTCAATGAAAATTGGTATACTGGTACAGCTAACTATCCCGAGCATTTTTGCAAAAAAAAATTTGACGCGGCCGACATTTCAAAATGGCCGCCATCCGAACACCACCCCCCTAAAAATGTAAAAATTTAAACGTCATCCGATTTAGACGAAATTTGGTATACAGGTAGCTTATGATACCCTAAGTGTGCCACTATTTAAAAATGTTTTTTCCGACTTCCGGTTTCAAAATGCCGGCCATTTTAAAGTTTTACAAAATGGCGGCCGTTGTCAGATCTCAGTTATGGCCAGAGCAATTTCAATGAAAATTGGTATACTGATACAGCTAACTATCCTGAGCATTTTTGCAAAAAAAATTTTTTGTCCGACTTCCGGTTTCAAATGGCGGCCGTTTTAAAGTTTGCTCGTTTTCTCGCTCATCTTTTAACCGATCGAAATGAAACTTGGCCAACTGAAAGCTCATGTTATGAAGTTGTGCTCTTGACTTTTAGTTCCCTCTACTCGGTCAAAAGTGCGGAACGGGAGGCGACTTCAACGTTTCGGGAAACGTAAATTTTAATTATTATTATGTTTTCCTTTTTCCCCTCGCAATGTTGTCCGCTCGTTTTCTCGCTCATCTTTTAACCGATCGAAATGAAACTTTGGGAACATGTTAAGGGTGACCTGAAGTTGTGCAATCCACTTTTGAAATTTTCAAATTGGCCGCCATTTTCAAAATGGCCGCCGTTGAAAAAAATGACGGCCGTTGTCAGATCTCAGTAATTGCCAAAGCAATTTCAATGAAAATTGGTATACTGGTACAGCTAACTATCCCGAGCATTTCTGCAAAAAAAAATTTGACGCGGCCGACATTTCAAAATGGCCGCCATCCGAACACCACCTCCCTAAAAATGTAAAAATTTAAACGTCATCCGATTTAGACGAAATTTGGTATACAGGTAGCTTATGATACCCTGAGTGTGCCACTATTTTCACAATTTTTGTCCGACTTCCGGTTTCAAAATGGCGGCCGTTTTAAAGTTTTACAAAATGGCGGCCGTTGTCAGATCTCAGTTATGGCCAGAGCAATTTCAATGAAAATTGGTATACTGATACAGCTAACTATCCTGAGCATTTTTGCAAAAAAAATTTTTTGTCCGACTTCCGGTTTCAAAATGGCGGCCGTTTTAATGTTTGCTCGTTTTCTCGCTCATCTTTTAACCGATCGAAATGAAACTTGGCCAACTGAAAGCTCATGTTATGAAGTTGTGCTCTTGACTTTTAGTTCCCTCTACTCGGTCAAAAGTGCGGAACGGGAGGCGACTTCAACGTTTCGGGAAACGTAAATTTTAATTATTATTCTTTTCCACACATTTTTCTTAATCATGAACTTGTCCGACACATTTTTTGAAAACGCTTTGACCAATCAAGATAAAACCTGTTGAGGTGGGTGGAGGGTCACTCAGAGGGGTGCCATCCACTTTTGAAATTTTCAAAATGGCCGCCATTTTCAAAATGGCTGCCGTTAAAGATTTTTGGCCCCCTCTCAGATCTCGGAGATGGCTGGATGGATTTTAATGAAAATTGGTACACTGGTAGAGTTAACCATCCTGAGCAGTGTGGCGAAAAAAAATTTGATGCGAACGCCGCCATTTTAAAATGGCCGCCGTTTTACCACACCCGCCCCCCAAAAACGTCAACTTTGTCCGATTTCAACGAAATTTGATTTCTAGACGTATTTTGATGTACTGAACCTGCTGAGGTGGGTGGTGGGTGGAGGGTCACTCAGAGGTGTGCCATCCACTTTTGAAATTTTCAAAATGGCCGCCATTTTCAAAATGGCCGCCGTTAAAGATTTTTGGCCCCCTCTCAGATCTCGGAGATGGGTGGATGGATTTTAATGAAAATTGGTACACTGGTAGAGTTAACCATCCTGAGCAGTATGGCGAAAACAAATTTGATGCAAAAGCCGCCTTTTAAAATGGCCGCCGTTTTACCACACCCACCCCCAAAAACATCAACTTTGTCCGATTTTAACGAAATTTGATTTCTAGAGGTATTTTGATGTACTGATTTGAATGGAATACTATCCATGGGGATTTGGGCGACTTCTGTGTTGGCATCCCAACACAATCATGTTTAATTATATTTGCATTTCAATATCAGTATCTAAAGCAATGTACTTTTGCTTTATGATCTTCTGTACTTATTATAATGATATCTTGAAATTATATTATTAATTAATATTATCAAATAAAATGCAATCTAAATGATAAACACATGATAGTTAAAGAATATGCCTGTTTTCATACCACAGCTTGGAGGGTTGTCTCAAAGCACACAGACTTTCTCCCCCAATAAAAACTGGATACAGCTGAACAAGTGTGGACACAGAAAAACGTCTCGCCTGCATTCCGCATCAGTAACGAAAATAAATTTCATCATAAGCATTACGTAAATAGCATTAAATATCAGCAGCAGCCTGTATACAAAATATTGTCACAATACCCTGCATAGTTACAGGGGAACAGCTGTAACCCAAAAACTTTAACATAGTCGCTGGACCGTGAAATTGAGGTCAAGGTCAGGTGGAACCTACCAGACAGTCTTGTACTATTCATCAGCAACCTATATACCAAATATTGTCATCCTACCATGCGTAGTTACAGAGGAACTATCGTAACCCAAAAACTTTAACGTAGTCGCTGGACCGTGAAATTGAGGTCAAGGTCAGGTGACACCTACCAGACAGTCATGTACTAGTCATCAGCAACCTATATACCAAATATTGTCATCCTACCATGTGTAGTGACAGAGGAACTGTCGTAACCCCAAAACTTTAACGTAGTCGCTGGACCATGAAATTGAGGTCAAGGTCAGGTGACACCTACCAGACAGTCATGTACTAGTCATCAGCAACCTATACACCAAATATCGTCATCCTACCATGTGTAGTTACAGAGGAACTGTCGTAACCCAAAAACTTTAACGTAGTCACTGGACCGTGAAATTGAGGTCAAGGTCAGGTGACACCTACCAGACAGTCATGTACAAGTCATCCGCAACCTATACACCAAATATTGTCATCCTACCATGCGTAGTTACAGAGGAACTGTCGTAACCCTAAAACTTTAACGTAGTCGCTGGACCGTGAAATTGAGGTCAAGGTCAGGTGACACCTACCACACAGTCATGTACTAGTCATCAGCAACCTATACACCAAATATTTTCATTCTACTATGCGTAGTTACAGAGGAACTGTCGTAACCCTTAAACTTTAACGTAGTCGCTGGACCATGAAATTGAGGTCAAGGTCAAGTGACACATACCAGACAGTCATGTACTAGTCATCAGCAACCTATACACCAAATATTTTCATCCTACCATGCATAGTTACAGAGGAACTGTCGTAACCCAAAAACTTTAACGTAGTCGCTGGACCGTGAAATTGAGGTCAAGGTCAGGTGACACCTACCAGACAGTCATGTACTAGTCATCAGCAACCTATACACCAAATATTGTCATCCTACCATGCGTAGTTACAGAGGAACTGTCGTAACCCAAAAACTTTAACGTAGTCGCTGGACCGTGAAATTGAGGTCAAGGTCAGGTGACAGGTGACTGACTGGCAAGTACTCATCATAAGCTACCTCTGGACCAAATTTGATGGACCTAGGGCTTGGGCTTACAAAGATATGAAGCAAGATGTCAAGTGTTTACGCCGCCGCCGGATTCCCATACATATGTCTCGCCTCCAGCGACTTTCGTCGCAGGCGAGACAAAAATTGCTGAAAGTGGTGTCAAAACACCATTCAAACAAACAAACAAAACATCTCAACTCTGAAATCTAAAATTATGTCAAATTCATTGATGATTTTTGTGTGTACACAACAAGCCATAGCATATGTCATGATTTATTTGAAATAGCATCATAAAGTTTCCGTATATACTGACAAATCTCATAAGCTTGTTCATCTGTTTGACACTGATATATATAACACTGAAAACTCCCTCTTTGTATTTGTAGTTGTCCAGTTTTAACAACAATATTTGGTTTTCCTGAGCCATCTTCATACTGTATAACTTGTGCTACTGTGTGTAAAGGATGCCTTTGTTTCACTTCCTGTAGAAAAAAGGTTTTAAAAAAAACAGGTCTTATATGAAATCGCATGGGGAGTATGTAACAAATACAAAATGTTATTTTTTTAACATAGAAACATCAGGATTTATATTATTCAAATATATGCACATCTCACTGTTTTATTGAAATGGTGGAATGTTAATTTCGTGCGTCAATAGTCTGCAGCTGAATTTCTGGGACAATATCAAATAATTTAACAATTGTTATGAACTTATGATTATTCTACAAAACTTACCTGTTTGATTGGATCTATTACTTTTAATCCATGCCTTGATATAAACATGGTAACACGATTTTCTTCTATCACAGACACTGGTAATTTTCCTTCAATCTGCAATTTATTCAAATATTTAAAGCAAAATGTTAAAATAATGTTTTATGTCAATTAAAGCAATTTTTCAGCTATATCATTGTGTCTGGTTTTTAAAGGAAGAGGAAGCTGGAGTACACACAGAAAACCCTGTAATGTGCTAAAATGTAACTTGTGCTCAAATGACTATAAACATAGTCATTACTGAAATATATCTTGATTTGGTTGTCCTAAAAGATAATATTTCAGGTAAATTAATTCAGTTTAGGATATAGAGTATGCATCAGTTTGACACATAGAAAATAAGAAGGAAACCATGGCCAGTCCTGTTGTTTTCAAGTTTGCATAAACTGGCCCAATATAATGTACAAGTTTCAAAAGCCAAGAAATTTATATATATAGGTGATTAATGGTACATTACCTGTGCTTTACAATCGCATTTATATGACAATGAGTTATCAATTTCTTAGAATCCACTCATTCTTACTTGTGCTTCCTCAACTTGGTCCACAAGTTGTGCCTCTGTGTCACGTTTTCTGGAATTTCCCATGTTTACTTCCTCTATCATACCAAGAAAATAAACCTCAAATGGTGTTTTTTGCAGTAATACTTTGTCTGGTGTATAGCTCCCATCTTTTCTGCTTTCAGGACTTGGATTCCCCTAGAAAAATTATCTATCAGTAATTATATTGTTGTGACTGATGTGACAAAATCAAAAGTATCCAGTCATATTGATCGTAACCTAGAGTAGCCTGTAATGTCTCTCCTGGAATGAATACAACTAATTTATTTGTAAAGCTTGTTTTCTTGCTACGTCTATCCAACTTTTCAAGCTAATAGCCAAAAACAACAAAAAATGAAAAATAGTCATCCAAGTTCAATACTAGAGGAGAGTGAAGAAAAAATCTTGGACATTTATACTTTAAACACTGCTTTTGGGATTTTTTACACAAAAAGCCACTGAAGCTTATCCTCACTAGTCAGGGTTTCTGTGTCCAAATGTGTCCAAGAAACCCAGACAAACTTAGCTAGGAGATTCCCAGGCGAGAAGTTTTCATATAACTTCACATCTTCAAAATATCAACCAATGAAAATGCTTGAAAGAAGCATGTGTTTGGAAGTAGAATATACAACATTACCGCAGATGAGATGGATCTATCTATAAACTCAACTAATAAATATCACAATCATAACAAGCTATTAATACTTGTACAAAATGCACTGATTTTCATGTGGTCTATGAAACACATCCATTTGTTTTTTACATTAATTTGACATGATCAGGGTATCCCCTAACCAAGTCGAGTATGAAAGCAAGCCTTTGATTGATAATGTAGCCAATCAAAATAGTTAATTCTCGCCCTGGAATTTTCTAGCTAAGTTTGTGAGGGTTTTGTGGACACAGAAACCCTGACTTGTGAGGATGCTGAAGTTAGGCTGGAAGCATAACTAACAACCAAAAACTACAACTGGAAAATAAGAATAGTATTTCAGATTAATGTATAGTTGTGTAGGCCTTATCTAGCTGGTCACTTGCAATTATTGTTGTTAAAGGACAACAACACCTACATGTATAAGGAGTCAATAGTCAATTGATTTGAGATTACCTGGTTGACTATACTAGGTGCCAAACTGCACGTTTGTATTACGCAAATCCAATAGTAAAAATTCCCACGATAACCTGTCCTTATTTCATACTATGACTGAATTGGTCTTTGTCGGGGGTACTACAAAAATGTACATAGGGTACATACTTGTATACAATGATGTGCCTCACCGTTTGTTTTGGCAAGAAATTGTACCCTGTGTAAATTAAGTTAATCCTAGATTGAAATCTTGTTGGTAGTGAACCTGTTTTTTATGTGACAATCGCGACATAACAGATTCATAAAATAGTTCTAAATGGAGATCACTTGCAAGGAATTGGTCTTATTCTTACAATTTCTCGCCAAAACAAACAGCCAGGTACATTTTTGTATACAAGTATGTACCCGAGGTAAATTTAAGTACACAATTATGTACCCGAGGTACATTTTTGCAGTACCCTATACGACAAAAGACCAATTCAGCCGTACTATGCTTTTTTTTACATGTCACAAATCGTCCTTGATGTTTGCTATGGGAAATTTACATAGTAAGTAAGCCATTTTTGTTTCTAAAGAGACTTTGAATTGTTTACAAAAAAGGGGCTGCTTTCGTTATGTTCAATAGTATTCAGACAAACTGCAAGACCTGATCTGCCTCAATGGCAGACATTGCCCAAAGAATTTTGAATAAACAACAATCGACAGTTTCTTATACTCTTCCGTTCTAATTTAGGTAACATTTTACTATGGAAAATAAGCGTTGATTTCAATTTGCACTAATTTGGATCTACAAAAACAGTTTTTATTTGTCAGGTAAAAAAACTCCTCACAGACACAGCTACTGAGTTTATGAAAATATCTGTGTTACAATGTATATAATTGAGTGTTATTGAGTTTGATTTTCTTTGTTTTCATGGGTTTTTGTACAAATCAAGTGGATCAGTGGGTAGCACTACCAGGTCCTTCAAGATTTTATACAAAAGTACGAGACCAACATTAAAGTGAGCATTGTCTAGATGCGTATTGTACACCTCTTTTCAGTTCTGGATGCGCCTTTTCAACATTTAACGCATCACAGTATGCGTCCGTGTCAGTTGTCAGACGTGTACGAATTTCCGTCATGTCAATTCCATCTCCGATGCATGATTACATATTCGTACAAATGGTGATTGATATTTACTTCTTTCGTCTGATTCTCAGCAGGTAGCAATCATTTGGGCGGCAAATATGCTTTCATTAAGATGTTTATTACACAATAAACATGCAGTGTTTATGGACACTCTTTATAGTTAAAATTAAGCATTGATAATACACTCGTTATAAATTTTAATACACGGTCGGAACCTTGTACTTGCAGTTGCACTCCTTACGATTTTTAAAGTAAGAATTCTTTACGATTACAAATATAGCTTCAATATGAACATTAATTAGTTATCTAATAAACTTTTAATTTCTGTGTATATCAATAAGATAAACTGCTATAGACTAGGATCTGAAAAAGGGGCTGGGTGGGTAATGAGTTGTAAGTAAATCGATTTTTAAAAGCCCCTGTGTGGTGTGACTTTTTACCACACGACACCACAGGTTACCACAGGCTACCATATGCACCATCAAAATACCACGATATACACTTTCTTAACAGTTGTATAGGGTTTTTACTTTTTTTTATGTAAATGTAATGTCTTTCATGCGTTTTTGTAACTTTATTCTAAGTAGCAGAATCAATATTTAATCAGTTTCGTGTACCATTGATAATGAGTCACTTATGATCATGAAAAAAAAACAACCACAGGAACTTACAAAACTGTATATCGATGATAAAAATGCATAGAACAAATTAATTCATTTTAAAATAACAAATAAATTAATGATAGAAATAAAAAAACATATCAAGCCGTTTTAGTTCCTGTGGTTGTCTTTTCATTATCATAAGTGACTCATTATCAATGATACTAGAAACAGACTTAATGTTTATTCTGCTATTAAAAAAGATGCTACAAAAAGCACTAAAGACATTATTTCTACAAAAAACAAATTTAAAAAAACCTATACAACTGTAAAGAAAGTGTATATTGTGGTATTTTGATAGTGCATGTGGTGGCCTGTAACCTGTGGTGTCGCGGTCCAACTTAAATACGCCTGCATACGCCTGCCGTAATAAATGTACGCCTGCAGTAAAAAACTGTACGCCTGCCACTATTTGTGACTTATATTTCACCAAGAAATAACTTTAAATAGTAAAACAAATCAGTTTGAACCTTAAAAAGGGTATTATTTATTTATTATCTTTTTTTAAGTGAATACCTTATGTTAAGTCATGTCCGTATGGACGCGCGTATATACCACGTATGTGCACTGAACAAAATATCTTATATCAAATAAGTTTATGCAATCCCACATTTTGACTATTTATTTATTAATTCATTTATTGTATAATTATTTACTTTTATTGGAATAAAAATGTCATAAAGTCTTCCGACTTATGGTTTACAAGAGTTACGAATTCGTATCTATATGAAATGGCGATAGAAATGTATTTAATGCGCAAGTACATCAATAATATGAAAATTTACTTTTGTAACAATTAATCAACATAATATATATACAGAATATATAAAATTCAACTTACCCCAATGCTAAATCCAAGTTGACTGATTTACATTAATGTGTAAGAAATGTATTCCAATCATCAAGTCATGCTTGATTTTTACTCACCATAATTAACAATTGTTAAATTACCGCTAATCCAATTAATCCAATTAAAATGACAGGTTATGATTTATGTTCAGAAGTGAGATAATTTCAACTTCAAAGGAATTTGATGTAATTAGAATAATTAGGATCTCTGACAGTATAGCGACCACTCTTTTTGGTAACAATTCGGATTTTTTGGCCAGTGGAGACAACAGGGAATGGCAATTGTCTTTTTAATGCCATATCCCTTGGAATTTCAAAAACTGAAAAATTAGCTACTGAATTAAGGTACCGTACATCTATTGAAATGATTTTGAACAGGGCTTTTTACATTGACGACCATAAACAAGACGGACTGACTGTTAATTGTTAGTGATACTGTTGATGAATCATTGCAGCCCTGTTCCTTTAACTGCACCCATCGAGCTTTTGTCATTCATGCTGCTTCAAATGTCATTGGCAAATCATTTCGATCTCTTTATCCAGCAGTTAATGGTGTTTTTGAAAATTCTATTGGAATTATAATTAGAACATTTTCACCTAGAAATTCTAAGTGAACAAAAAACCATATTCATATTCTTTGGTCTACAGTTGCAATAGTGAATATATATTGATATAGTGAAACATGGGTACCAAATCATTTAAACCTGATATTTTTAATATTTCGGATGATATTCAATTTCCATCTTTTAACCAAACCTATCTTCTGAACAGACTACGCTTGCACGTTATATACCATGTTGTCAATTCACCGTTACAATGAATGGCCTGTTATTCCTCAAAACTTTTATTGAAAACTAAAAAAAAATACATATAATTCATTCTAAAACTAATTTTACATCATAATACACCATAAAACATTAATATAATGTATAAATATGATGGCAGGCGTATACTTTTTTTCTGCAGGCGTATGCAGCCGTATTTAAGTACTACTGGTGTCGTGTGGTAAAAAGTCACACCGGCCCCTGTGGGTGGAGTAGATACATTCGTGTTTTTACATTTTTTGTTATGTATATGTGTGTTAGTTAATAAAGAGTTAAGTTTGGTTACAAGATTTGATGCACTGTTATATAATTGTTGGCTTCCATTATGCTGAGAAGATTTGCTTGTCTTTTTCCAAAACATTTTTCCATAAAATCAAAACAGGAAATAGCGGATTATAAATATGTCGATCGATATCGGAGCGGATCCTAATATACGGGTTGGGCTAAAACGCGGAAATGGAAAAACCGGAAACATAAAAACACCTATATTTTTGTTCATAACTTTTTAACGGGTTAGCATAGAATAAAAATCAAAAAAAAAAAAAAAAAAGACCAGGGTTTTAGCCACAATTCTGAAACCAATTTATTAACCAACGAATATAATGGCAACACATTTTCATATTTCTTTAACTGTTCATGTACTCATTCTAGTTCTTTTGTGTACATGTATATAATGAAAAAAAAGTCATACTAGTATAGGTAATTTCAATGAGTCCAGATTTTTTGGTGTTACTAGTACATGTACATCATATATGTACTAGTAGAGTATAATGAAAAAAGCCAATTTGAAATAAATACAATGTATAACACTACAATATAGCTTTAAATCTCAGGTACAAATTTGCTGGTAATGTTAGTTTTCATGTTTGTGAATAAAAAGAAAACACTTCAAAGATTCTAATAAAATGAATAATTGTTTTAGAGACATTTATACTACACTGTACTAACCTGATTTTTATATAATCTTTTTAAATTATTGGTACAAGATATATATGTTAACATGGGGAAGGATTAATCATACGCTTAGCCTTTTTTCTCAACAATCACAAAACTACAATCTGATTTTTACGGCAGTAATATGAAGCATTCATGTAGTTAATATTATCTAGCAGTTACTTGTTCTTTGCATATAGTATTTTCTGGGAACTTTATTTATTTATTTTTGAAAAGTCCTGGTAAATTCTAAACACTAGATTAATTTGACTTTCCATTAATAAATGGTGACTTATACTAGTCAGGGGCGGATCCAGGGGGGCATAGGGGTGTAGGCCCCCCCCCCATCCCTTTAAAAAAAGGAAAGGAAAAAAAGAGAACAAGAAGGGTAACAACCAGCGCCACAATAGGCAAAAATGTAATCCCTGCTCGTCCTCACCATAAATTAATGCATTAACGGTACTAATTCGTTTATTATGATTTCTCTGTTGTATATACTGTACCAAATAAAGGTTACTGAACACTATAAAAACCTTGTTCCTGACCCTCCTTTTCCAATATCCCCTTTTTCTGCCCCCCCCCCTTTCGAAAATCCTTAATCCACCCCTGCTAGTATACTAGTACTAGTATGATACAATGTCTAAAACTGTTTCATACATTAAATTTATGTTTATAGTCTGTAGTATATCTATCTAATTCTAAACTCAACCTTTTAGCTTGTACAGTACATGTACATGTATGTCTTATTTGTTTTTTTATGGGTATATAGATTTTCTTAATTTACTTAATAATAAAACACAGATTACCAGTGTTTACAGTGATTTTAGGTAAAGATGACACAGAGTGGTGCCAACCAGAATACTGTACATAAAATAATTCTGACAGTTTTGTATGTATTTATAACTGCATATCTGTACATACAAAGGAGCATGTTACACTGTTGAAATGAATGAACTAGATAAATGGATGAATCTGTACAATTTTTAAACAATATAAATGAATGCAACAAATGCTGTGAAAAATTAGAGTAACACAATAGTAATTTCATGCTAAGGGAGCTTAACAACAGTTCAATACCTTTATTATTTAAACAAAATGTGTGTATTTAATATTTTAAAACAAGATACTAGTACAGATAAATCTGAAATCCTGTAAACTGTTTTGGTTATACTGCATATATGAGTACCAGTAAGCTTCAATTTTTTAATTTGTCATTTCTGGGCTATTGGTACTTTGCGGAACGGAACGAAACGGAACGGAACGGAACGAAACAAGTAAAGGGGATCCTTAAAGGGGAATTGTTTTTTTTATACTTCACAGTAATATTGCAGTTCCTGTGCAATATAAAAAAGTAATGTGCAAAAGCATGAATATGTTAGTGTTGACCGTGTGTTGACTCGTCAATCTGAAAATTGAAAATATATTGCGGATGAAGTACTTTGCGAATCTAAAATATTTTTTTCCATATTAAAATTATGTCAATTTTCATATATTTGCTGTATGTCAATGGTTAGTTTTTCAGTGTTAAATATTTTCATATGAAAATATTAACGAAAAATTCTTGTTCCGTTTCGTTCCGTTAAATACCAATACCCGGGGGATATTGGTACTTAGCGGAACGGAACGGAACAAAACTTTTTTCTTAAAAATATTTATTTCATCAAAATTTTAAAAATTATAATAAAATTGCTATTAATGCTCATACCAGCTTTATTCTTTTTACTGCTTGTGTAATTATAGACCCGCGTTGACCTTTCAAAATAAGCTAACATAACCATGCTTAATACTGAATGCATTTCGCTCCCATTCAGTGCATATATAAGCAGGTGAACGAATTAGTAGAAAACACGACGGATACAATTTCAACGTGAAGAGCCGATTAGCGATTTAGTCATCAGTTCGATCACAATGTCTGTCTGTCTTGAGTTGTCAAAGACTTTTAGTATCCAAATTCTGAGATTGAGCAGCCATCAAGGTGTGCAAAATAGGGCGTTTGTTTGTTATAACGTTCGATTTCCATGGTGTTGAATCGATTGAAATATGTAAACATCATTTCTGGAAAAAAAATCTTGTTCCGTTCCGTTCCGTTAAATACCAATACCCGGGGGATATTGGTACTTAGCGGAACGGAACAAAACTTTTTTCTTAAAAATATTTATTTCATCAAAATTTTAAAAATTATAATAAAATTGCTAGTTAATGCCATTAATACCAATACCCGGGGGATATTGGTATTTAACGGAACGGAACGGAACAAGATTTTTTTTTCAGAAATGATGTTTACATATTTCAATCGATTCAACACCATGGAAATCGAACGTTATAACAAACAAACGCACTATTTTGCACACCTTGATGCCTGCTCAATCTCAGAATTTGGATACTAAAAGTCTTTGACAACTCAAGACAGACGGACATTGTGATCGAACTGATGACTAAATCGCTAGCTGATATGTCTTGACCTTTGAATTGTATCTGTCATATTTTCTACTAATTCGTTCACCTCCTTATATATGCACTGAATGGGAGCGAAATGCATTCAGTATACGCATTGTTATAGCTTGTTACAAAAGGTCATGACGGATCTATAATTACACAAGCAATAAAAGAATGCAGCTGGTATGAGCATTAATTGCAATTTTATTATAAATTTTTAAAATTTTGATGAAATATAAATATTTTAAAGAAAAAAGTGTTGTTCCGTTCCGTTCCGTTAAATACCAATATCCCCCGGGTATTGGTATTTAACGGAACGGAACGGAACAAGATTTTTTTTTCAGAAATGATGTTTACATATTTCAATCGATTCAACACCATGGAAATCGAACGTTATAACAAACAAACGCACTATTTTGCACACCTTGATGCCTGCTCAATCTCAGAATTTGGATACTAAAAGTCTTTGACAACTCAAGACAGACGGACATTGTGATCGAACTGATGACTAAATCGCTATCTGATATGTCTTGACCTTTGAATTGTATCTGTCATGTTTTCTACTAATTCGTTCACCTCCTTATATTTGCCCTGAATGGGAGCGAAATGCATTCAGTATACGCATTGTTATAGCTTGTTACAAAAGGTCATGACGGATCTATAATTACACAGTCAAGCAATAAAAGAATGAAGCTGGTATGAGCATTAATTGCAATTTTATTATAATTTTTCAAATTTTGATGAAATATAAATATTTTAAAGAAAAAAGTGTTGTTCCGTTCCGTTCCGTTAAATACCAATATCCCCGGCTATTGGTATTTAACGGAACGGAACGGAACAAGATTTTTTTCAGAAATGATATTTACATATTTCAATCGATTCAACACCATGGAAATCGAACGTTCTAACAAACAAACGCACTATTTTGCACACCTTGATGCCTGCTCAGTGCTCAATCTCAGAATTTGGATACTAAAAGTCTTTGACAACTCAAGACAGACGGACATTGTGATCGAACTGATGACTAAATCGCTAATCGGCTCTTTACGTTGGAATTGTATCCGTCGTGTTTTCTACTAATTCGTTCACCTGCTTATATATGCACTGAATGGGAGAGAAATGCATTCAGTATTAAGCATGGTTATGTTAGCTTATTTTGAAAGGTCAACGCGGGTCTATAATTACACAAGCAGTAAAAAGAATAAAGCTGGTATGAGCATTAATAGCAATTTTATTATAATTTTTAAAATTTTGATGAAATATAAATATTTTTAAGAAAAAAGTTTTGTTCCGTTCCGTTCCGCTAAGTACCAATATCCCCCGGCTATTGGTATTGAACGGAACGAAACGGAACAAGAATTTTTCGTTAATATTTTCATATGAAAATATTTAACACTGAAAAACTAACCATTGACATACAGCAAATATATGAAAATTGACATAATTTTAATATGGAAAAAAAATATTTTAGATTCGCAAAGTACTTTATTCGCAATATATTTTCAATTTTCAGATTGACGAGTCAACACACGGTCAACACTAACATATTCATGCTTTTGCACATTACTTTTTTATATTGCACAGGAACTGCAATATTACTGTGAAGTATAAAAAAAACAATTCCCCTTTACTTGTTCCGTTCCGTTCCGTTTCGTTCCGTTCCGCAAAGTACCAATAGCCTCATTTCTGTTAATTTAACAATTGTATTGCTGTATAAATTATCTTCTAAATGAAAGGGAACATCAATTTGCAAGTATTTGTGATGAATTACATGTATGTAAAACTGAAAATTATTCATTTCATATCACTGGCTATCCATGCTATACACACATCTACCAAGATCTGTCTGTTATTCTTAATTGTATTTAGATAAAGTACAATTTACTGGTTAAGTTGTAGTGGCATAATAACTCACTTTTCACTGGTTAAACTGTATGTATACTTTGAGTTTTTGCATTGGTAACACATAAGGCTTCCACCAGGGTATGCCAACCAGCTCTTTACTTTGCTTTTCTTTCAAGTTCTCCCCAGCTGTATCCAAACTCAAGTAGAGGTGAGAGTATGCATCCTTGTCTGACCCCAGATGTTATCAAAAACCAGTCTGTGTGTACACCATCATGCTGTACTGCACATCTGAATCCGTCATACATTTCTTTAATGATGCTGCTGCCTCTCTCTGCTTGTTCTTCTCCTTTTGTCCTTCTTGGCATTTTTTTTTTACTTCCTTGTTCAATCTGCTGTACTCAACCTTTTTGTTGTTATCATTAGGGTTGGCTAACATTTGTTGTTTGGCTTCCTTTCTTTTCTCGCCTATCTCCCAGGTGTTATCAGATAGCAACTCTCTTCTATATGTTTGTTTCTAAAACATTATACCTCTTGACACAACTCTTTGTATATATACATGTACCACAAATGTCTTTCTCATCAACTGAAAAATACTCTTATGTATAATCTTCTCAAAGCCTGATATTTATTCCTTAGTACAGTGCTGAATTCCTGCTGTTTCTCAACATTCTTCAGCTGTTTTATGTCAAATGCAGTACATGTACGTTTCTGTTGCTTTCTATTTTTTCTTAGCTTAACCCTTATTTATTTTTCCAGTAACAAGGTGGTGGTCACTACCAACATCAGCTCCTCTCTTCACAATTACATCTATCAATGATGTTCTCCACTTCTTGTTGATTAGGATGTGATCTATCTGGTTCTTGTTACGTCCATTGGGTGAAACCCATGTTTCTGTGTGTATGTTTTTATGTTGGAATAGCATGACTGTTGACAAGACATGTTTCCACAAGTCTTTTGCCATTTTCGTTGATGGTACCCATTCCATGTTTTCCCATTATACCATCATTTCCAACGTTTGCATTTAGATCTCCCATTACAGGTTAAACTATCAAGGTCTAAAAAAGTCAGAGAATCTCCTGTCGTCCAACACTATTAGGAATTTGATGGTAGCATGGGAGCATAACATGCTCCCTCCAAAGTCTAAAAAGCATTGGATGGCAGAAGATTTTCTGACTAGGTCTTATATAGACTTCAGTTCAGGTTAGAGCGACCAATTGAATTGTTCATTGCTCTTGACTACAATAATACCAAGCAATGAAATTACAATAGCCAATGCAAAATGTCATTTAAGTCACACACATTTCAATAAAATAGTCAATGGAAAATAATCTTCAACATTTGAGCTCACTCAAAAGTAAACGGATAATATAATTTTATATACCAGAAAACACCCAATGATCTTGGTGCACTGTCATTGTGTCTACCTTCATTCAAAATTGCTTAAATCTGTGAGAATACTACATGCATATCATTGTTAATTTTTGAATTCTAAAGGGAGTTAGTAAAGTTAATCTAAGTGAAAAGTATATAATTACTTGAATATAAGCAGATTTCCTGATTTATAAGTTAATTTATCTCTCACTTGTCACTGAAAACAAAAAATAAGAAAATATGAACAAGGTCTTTTAGAAAAATTAGAAATGTTACACGAAGAAAACCCCAAAGCATACTGGGAACTGTTAGATAAATTAAAAAATAATGAAAATAACAAGAAAAGTGATGTCTCTAATATAGACATTCAAGAGTGGCATCAATACTTTAAGGATTTAAGCACTGACCATCATAATATCAAAGATAACCAAAATATAATAAACAAATTTAAAAATCTAAAAGAGGACAAGATCTTTAATGAATTAGACAAGAGGATTCATAAATCAGAGATAATTAAGGCAATTAAATCTTTAAAAAATAATAAGGCATCAGGATTCTCAAAAATATCAAATGAGATGATCAAGCATAGTCAATCTTATTTACTACCTTTATTAGAAAAACTTTTCAATTTAATTTTCAGTTTGAGTATATATCCAGACTCTTGGGGTCTGAGTTATATTAGTCCATTACATAAATCCGGATCCAAACTAGACCCTTCAAATTACAGGGGATTATCAATAGGTGACAATATTGGCAAACTTTTTAACCGAATATTGAATAATAGATTATCTAAATTTTTAGCTGATAGACTGATTATTAGAAAAGAACAAATTGGTTTTGTACCAGGATGTCGAACAAGCGATCACATGTTTATTTTAAGGTCACTTATACAAAAGTATGTCAGAAACAACTCAAAACCACTCTATGCCTGCTTCGTAGATTTTAAACGAGCTTTTGATTCAATATCCCATATTCATCTCTTATACAAACTTAAGATGTTAGAAGTTGGCAGTAAGTTTTTTGATATTATCAAAAGCATGTATGAAAACTCTCTCTATTGTGTCAAAGTTGATCAAGCTAGAACTGAATTCTTTAATTGTAACATTGGTGTACGCCAAGGAGACACTCTAAGTCCAAACTTGTTTAACATATATATAAACGAATTGCCAAGTTATTTTGATGCATCTTGTGATCCAGTTTGCCTTAATAAATGCATATTAAGTTCATTATTATATGCAGATGATTTTGTGCTACTCTCAACAACAGAAAAAGGTCTCCAACAATGTGTTGATAAACTTTCATTATTTTCAAAAGACTGGAATATGACAGTTAATCTTAAAAAGACAAAAGTCCTAGTATTCAATAAAGCAGGACGAAAATCCAAAACACAAATAAAATATAACAATCAACTGCTTGAAAATGTCCAGCAATACTTGTATTTGGGGTTAGTTTTCTCATCATCTGGCTCCTTTTCTGCAGCCAAGTATGAACTTTTTAATAAGGGTAATAAAGCCTTCTTCAAACTGAAAAAAACTTTTAATAACAATATGCCAAATGCAAAAATTATGTTGCACATTTTTGAGCATACAATAAAACCCATAATGTTATATGGATCAGAGATCTGGGGTTATTTTTCCCCAAATAAATTCTCCAATAATTTAGATAAATATATAAAAAAAGAAATTGACTCATTAGTTGCTGAGAAACTTCATACGAAAATCTGTAAATATATTTTAGGTGTTAGAATAAGATCTTCAAATGATGCCTGTAGAGGAGAATTGGGTAGCCTACCAATTATATATTCTGTTTTATTAAATATGATAAAATATTGGTGTTATATAAGAAACGCTAAATCCACCTGCCTCTTGTATGATGCTTTTTTAATGTCCCAAAACATGGACAGTGCTAGCAAAGACTCTTGGGTTGGTTGTATCAGAGAAATTTTAAAATATTTAAATCTAGAATTTTTATATCAAAATCCTGAAAACTTTAAAACACACTTTATTATTAACAATGTTAAGACTAAATTAAAATCCAAATTTATCAGCATTTGGAAAGAAAATCTCTATAATGATAATAAAAAGAACTTAAGTGGAAATAAATTAAGAACATACAGAAGTTTTAAAAATGACTTTAAATTTGAACTATACTTATTAATAGGAAATAGACAACAACAACAAATGCTTACTAAATTTAGAATAAGTGACCACTCTCTTGAAATAGAGAGAGGTAGATATATTGGACTTGAAGTTAAAGATAGAACTTGTAAAGTATGTGGAAATGAAACTGAAGACGAATTTCATTTTTTAATCAAATGTAATTTATATAAAGACGTTCGTCATCAACATCTTCAAAAATTAACAAAATTATGCAAAAACTTTCAATATTTATCTGATACAAACAAATTCAATTGGCTACTAACCCAAGAGGATAAACTAGTTATACTTATCCTATATAAGATACTGAAGGATTTATATGAGAAAAGATCAAAGAATTTAGAAGAATTACATCTGTTGAGTCAAGGTTAATAATATAAATTTGTACTTACTTTCATTTTATAATTTCTAGGTTTATCTTTAGTTTATAACAATAATTAATCACTGTAATCACTATTATATTATGTTCTTATATGTTCCATATTATATTATATCTGATTGTAGCTCAGAGATGGGCGCCTCGATTGGCTAAATAAAATATCTTGTATCTTGTATCTTGTCACAGGTTTTAATTATATCCACACTCGGAAGCACCTCAAATTTCCGGGATAAAAATTTAGCACTTTATTGGGGTTTTTATCGAAATGTACTACAAACATATGTATGAATATATATTACATATATTAACGCTATATATCTGTTTTATCAATTTCATTTGTGCTTCAAATATTTGCCAACAGAGTATTTTACATTTTCTTGGGTTTTTTTCTTATCTATACTGTGTTGGTGTTTTGTTCATTTCCGCGTTTTAGCCCACGCCTGTTTTGACGGGTGCAAGTCAAATAGGCACTAAGTCAGATCGGCACCTAAAGAAAAAGTCAAATCGGCACCGGAAAGTAGTCAATTCGGCACTTATGTATAGTCAAATCGGCATTGGATTTCGGCACCTGATAAATGATTTATACTTATTACAATAAAATTGTTTAAAGGCCAAATTTTAATACATGAAATGTTGAAAATTATAATTTTAAGTAAAATAATTACTAATTATTTATGTTGATTGGGGGATTCTTTGAAATTTACAACTGTTAAGTTTGATAAACAGTATATATTACTGTTATAATAACATCAATGATGAGACATTTAAATTCCTTTGAAAAAGTAGCAAATTAATTATTTGTTTGTGTAATTATATGGTTTGTTGTTGTAATAATGACCCTGAAAGTGTTTCATGATTGTTAACTAAATGATGTTTAAATTAAGATTAAAATTCCGAAGCCCAGGCTGTTTAATAAGCAAGAAATTTGAGAAAAATGGAAAATATTAAATGAGATACTATCATTCCCAAATGTCAGACGACAGTTGCATCAAGTGCAGTCAAAATGTTTGTTTGTTTTTTTTTTCTTAGATTTCTGTAAAAAAAACAACATGATTTTCAAATGGTCAGTGTTTCTTTTGTTGCTTCAAGTTCTCTCTGCATTGGATGGCAGAAGATTTTCTGACTAGGTCTTATATAGACTTCAGTTCAGGTTAGAGCGACCAATTGAATTGTTCATTGCTCTTGACTACAACTTTTCTATATTTTGTCGTTAATCAATTTTTAAAAGTTATATATCATTTTGTAGCTAATGCCAAGGGAAACACGAGGCCTTATTCACATTTTGACCGGGTTGTAAGGTCTTTGAGAAATTATAGTTCAAATTTGAAAGTTCGCACTTTTACTTTTCATACCAGGTAATCTTCCGGCGACTTTTTCTATACTTTTATTTCAGTAATATTTTAAAAGCTATATATCATTTTGAAGCTAAATGAATAACCTTTATCAAACACTAAGACTTATTTGACCGGGGTGAAGCATTTCGGAGATATCTGGGTTCTAATCTGAAAATTTGATATATGCAAACTCGCAAAAAACATTTCCGGTCAACTTTTAGGTACTTTATTAATAATTAATTGCATAAAACTATATATCTTCATAAAGATCTTCTAAATATCTTCCAGAGGCATTTTTAATTTTTATTCTATGTTAACCCGCTAAAAAGTTATGAACAAAAATATATGTGTTTTTATGTTTCCGGCTTTTCATTTCCGCGTTTTAGCCCACGCCTGTTTTGACGGGTGCAAGTCAAATAGGCACTAAGTCAGATCGGCACCTAAAGAAAAAGTCAAATCGGCACCGGAAAGTAGTCAATTCGGCACTTATGTATAGTCAAATCGGCATTGGATTTCGGCACCTGATAAATGATTTATACTTATTACAATAAAATTGTTTAAAGGCCAAATTTTAATACATGAAATGTTGGAAATTATAATTTTAAGTAAAATAATTACTAATTATTTATGTTGATTGGGGGATTCTTTGAAATTTACAACTGTTAAGTTTGATAAACAGTATATATTACTGTTATAATAACATCAATGATTAGACATTTAAATTCCTTTGAAAAAGTAGCAAATTAATTATTTGTTTGTGTAATTATATGGTTTGTTGTTGTAATAATGACCCTGAAAGTGTTTCATGATTGTTAACTAAATGATGTTTAAATTAAGATTAAAATTCCAAAGCCCAAGCTGTTTAATAAGTAAGAAATTTGAGAAAAATGGAAAAAATTAAATGAGATACTATCCCAAATGTCAGACGACAGTTGCATCAAGTGCAGTCAAAATGTTTGTTTGTTTTTTTTCTTTCTTAGATTTCTATAAAAAAAACAACATGATTTTCAAATGGTCAGTGTTTCTTTTGTTGCTTCAAGTTCTCTCTGATTGGTGGTGTAGGTCGAGTTCTGTTGTCTTGTAGGAACTGTTGTCTGTTCTGATTTGGTGTTGTAAAACTTGTCATTTCTGTCTGTTTACTAGTTGATGTTGTAGTTTGTTGTGTTTTCTTTACATTTGATGTTTTCTTTGCCTTTGTCTTCTGTTTTTGCACATTACTTTCTGCTTCATTTTGTTCCTTTGTTTTAACATCATTGTTTCCTTTGTTTTGAGTGTCTTTTTTGTTGTATTTGTTCCCAATAATCTGAAAGTGCAGTCAAAATAGTTCGTCCAAAACAGGAAGCTCTGCAGTGTTTGCAGAAGCAGAAGATATTCCCTTACAGCTATGGCTTGTTGCAGAGGGAAAATGAAGAAAACAAAACCGTCAGGTTCAGCAAATGATTTTCAGTTTGTGGCAGCAATATCAACACCATCAGCGCCAGCTATTTACTAAGGAAATGTGCATCGTTTTACGGACCTCCTGCACATAACGATCATAATGCTTGTTCTGCCTCTAGGATGTTCGCATACAGTTAACCTAAACCAGAAAGCACAAATAGTTTAGATATCCTTTATTACAGAGAATAAACACATAACATGTGATGTACATATGATCTGTGACTAAAGCTAGATGTGCATATGATCACGCTGTTGTGAGTGTTTTGTTGAAGTGTGCGTTTCTTTACTGACTGAATGTGTTGATTAGTCATTGCTGGTACTGGTTTTAATGGTGAAAAGCTACAAAATATAAAAAATGAAAATAATGTAACCCTTGTCAAAAATCAAAGTTACATACATAGATATAAGACATTATAGAATACAAATACAGATAATTACTAAATATCAACCCTAATGTCTGTTTGTTTGTGCAAGTACAACCATTCAAAACTACTTATCTAACTGATGAACATTTTCTCAGAGAATTGACATAATTGTGTAATTACAAATGTAGGTTTTTGAGATTAACATATGATACGATATCTCCTATAAAATTACCTCACACAATAGGAATATTATTAACATATGACAATTATAAAATGTTAACCACAAACATCATATATACAAAATGTGTTCAGACATTAGTACACGAAAGCGGGGTAGCATACCAAATTGTAGGTAAACCCTTAATTTTGCACATTTCGCTGAAAAATGATCGAAAATCGTATTTATTTAACAATATGAAAGATGGGACTTTGTAAATCGATAAAGGCTTACTAGTTTATAGTAAATATGCATAAAATTACTTACACTGTGGCCTATTATGGCTAGAAAGAACAAAAGTTCGAGATAAAAAATGACGCTTGTTGACAGGAAGCTGTAATTTCATGAAGTAAAGATGCTAAAACCTGGAGTTCCAATCCCTTTGCCGAATTTCAAAAATTATTTTAACAATTAATACAAAAAATGTATTTGCCAATACAGTACACTCCTCGCCTGATATTACAAATATCACCTTTCTAAAAAATGTAAAATTTGTTGTAAATATAAAAAAAAAAATACAAAATGACTCCCATGTGAAGTAGTGATACAAAAAAAATACACAATAAGAATATGAATAAGCTAGCCTAGCTGAATACAAAAAACAATAGTCAATAGAAATAATCAAGTTAGTTTAGCATGTCTTAGAACATGAACACAAGTAAGCACAATATAAATCACTGTGGTAGCAAAACTACTATAGTCATGGTCAGCGTCAGTCCCTCCGGGAGAATGCATATAGTTTTAGTATTATTGTATTCATGACTTTATATTTTGTTACCATTAAGCGTAAAAATGAATTTACAAGCTAATCCCATCGTTCTTTGAGTAAATTTTATTGGTATTGCCACTTAAATCGGATTTTTCTGACCTCTACGGAGAATTCCTATTGTAAATTTCGCCATGTTTTGCATCCAAGCAACACTGGGGGGAAAGTTTTATTTACAAATTGTCGGCAGTTTCCGTACTATTAACGAACCAATCAGATTTGAGTTCCATTCGCCGATTACGCAAATTCGCGCCATATTGGTGACGCACTTGCTTTGCAGGATAGTGCCATTAGTGGAGGAAAATATTTGAGGGAAATATGTATAAGCATGCCAGTTCTTACGTAAGTAGGTAATTTTAAAGTTATTTTTTTATTTTCTATCTTACAGAACAGGTGTCAACTGTCTTTAAATCTTTAAATATCAACAAAACTTAGTTAGCGGTAAACCACACCACACAGGAACCAGACTCCATGGCATGTGGTTATTTTTTTTGTTTAAAACGAGTGTAACTTTAAGTTGATTAAAATACAGTTAATTTCATTTCTTATATTAAATTGTTGTTAAATAATGATTATGACTATTTGGAAACTGTTATTCTTTTCGTTAAAGCGGTGTGGGGGAGGGTCCTTTCGTCTGACATATTTTTAACAGTTTTGTGTTTACTGTTTATAAATGTTTTCAAATATGCCTTTCACCCTGTGTTTGTTATAAATTTAAATATATGTTAATGTACTGTTTTGGTATTTGACTACCGTGTTGTATTTTTTCGATGTTAATTACTTTGACCACTTCCAGTTTACAAAAATGCAACCTAGTGTCCACTTTCGTGTCCTGTTTACATGAACTTTTTGATGTGCACTAGTACTTCATGTTAATGACAGGTATCAAAATCTGAGTTGGGATGTTATTATTACCCCTAGCTGTGTAAGCATGATTGTTAATTAATTAACTATGTTTATTACCCATTTACCTGATGCTAATCTAAGGTAGAACACCAGCTGTTTAAGTTTTTATCTTGATTAACATGATTAAACAATCTTACCAGTGACATCCATGTTCCAATATTCAAACCTGTTTATGATAAAATATGGCGAACATAACCAAATCATAAAAGAAAATTGTCGAATATTTGACTCTAATGCCACTTCACTTAACAATAGTGACAAATTTATTGAAAGACTCTTGTCTTGTAAGAAGCCAAAATTTGTTTATATTG
Organism: Limnoperna fortunei; assembly: GCA_944474755.1. Lineage (NCBI taxonomy): Eukaryota > Metazoa > Mollusca > Bivalvia > Mytilida > Modiolidae > Limnoperna > Limnoperna fortunei. Next base: position 5,552,698 of record OX104111.1, read on the forward strand.
ATATAAGAAATAGAGTTGTTCAACTGCCGTCTCACAAATTTTTTCAATGGGAAGAGCATTTTGAATCAGAAACCAATGACTGGTCAGTGTTTTTCAATATTGCAAAAAAGGCATGTAAAGATCCTTACTCATACAATTTTCAATACAAGTTTTTACATAGAATTATTCCAACCAATGATTTTTTGTACAAGATAAAATTTAAAGAAACAAAGATGTGTACTTTTTGCATTGATAGTGTAGAAACTGTCTCACATCTTTTTTATGACTGTAATATTACAAAAGAATTTTGGAATTTGTTTCAAATACTCTTCAATGAACTATTTGTAAATACTGAATTTATTAAGAAGAATATATTTTTGGGCTTTACAAACGAACCCCTTTTAGTAAACTTACTAGTTATTTTAGCCAAAAAGTATATTTATAAATGTAAACTGAATGAAACCAAACCTAGTATTATTGAATTTCAGTGCAAAATTAAATATTATAAATGTTGTCAACATCAAATAGCTTTAAACCAGGGTAACATTTTACTTTTTGAAAAGTTTTGGGCCCCTTCCCTTCATCCTATTTGATTTTTTTTTATTTATTTACTTTTTTTACCACTTTAAAACTTCAAATGTATGTTATGCTATTTATCCTATATTGTTAATTCAATATTGTTAATTTAATAAGGCACCTTGTTATACATACAAAAAAGTCTTTAACTGGTTTAGTGAATTTGGTGTGTGAAAGTGTGAGCGAATGTATGTAACACTTCTTGTCTATATTTCCTTCATTGTTCTTTAAAACTATACATATGTAATATAATTAAGTCAGCTCTTTGTAATTTATTTTTCTTATAACCCTGCATGTCCTGGTCAGGTGACCATGTACAGGGATTGTTAAAAGCCTGACTGAAAAACAAATAAAAAAAAAAAAAACAAATCATAACAAATTTTATCGCCACCTGACCTGGACGATCGATAAGCCAAACTTCACTAGGCAATAATTATAGGTGCCTGGGACGACTATAAGTGTACTAGTAAATCCCTGTAGTGAACCCGATATAAAATAACGCACCACAACAGACAGAAAGCAAGAAATTGTGTTTGAATAACAAATTTTCAGTCTGGCCCATTTTTTCAGGTCGGTTGGTGAAGGGCAAACGAATGTTATTTAACTTTAAGCCTTACCTTTTTCTGATTTTGCTTAGTTTGTGTTATTTTATTTATTTATTCGAGGGAGGCATTTAAAGATTTATATTGTTTATTAAGGACTGGAAACAATAATTTTGCAGGTTTGAAAATTTTGGCATGTGAGAACATCTTACAAAAAATTATAATGACATCATATAAACCAGAACTTAGTACAAAAATGTAGTATTAAACAATTCCTGGTTAGTAGCAATGGCAAAAATTCACCCTTAGAACTTGATTCAAAACAGATCAAGTAAAGTGAAGGAAAAATACAGGATTAAACTAATTTATTCTTTTGTCCTACGTCAGGTGTTTAAATTATGAAAGCAATATTATTGGTACATTAAATACATACCTATGCTAAATTACTTAAGCAATCAAAATGTAGACAAAATTTATTAGCAGGTATTTAAAGGTTATTTACGTTTTTTGAAACAAGATGCGTTTTCTCGTTCATATTTCATCGAATGTCATTAGCCCTGTGAATGAGATGACATGAAAATGCATCGAGTTTCATAAACACGTAAATAATCTGTTTTGTAACATTGTGACGTCACAGTGTTACTTAACGACGTCTTGACAGCGAGCTGAGATGGGCCCATCTCAAGCTAGTTAGAGTGATATGGAATATTATCGCTATTTTGCAGTATTTTCCTTTGATCGTTGTGTGCGATATTATTCCATCTCACTCTACTAACGTGAGATAGGCCTATCTCAGCTCGCTGTCAAGACGTCGTTAAGTAAACACTGTGACGTCACAATGTTACAAAACAGCGATAAACAGATTATTTACGTATTTTGAAACTCGATGCATTTTCTCGTCATCTCATCTCAGGGCTGTCGCCCTTCGATGAGATATGGACGAGAAAACGCATCTCGTTTCAAAAAACGCAAATAATCTATAAATATCGCACACAAAGATCAAAAGAAAATACTGCAAAATAGCGATAAAAACAGTTCATTGGGAAAAGGGGGTGCCTTTCTTAAACCTCAGAATGTGTTTTTCTAGCAGACTGGGACCCTGAAACAGTCAACAGATTTAAGCATAGTTTCTAAGATTTTTTACTTTTAATTATCCCCTATTTTTTTTATAGACCATTTAAACGCTAAGATGGGAATGGGTTGAAAAATATATTTAGGATAAAAACAAATGCACCAGTACTGGGAACCTCTTTTAAATGTTAGTAAAGTTAAAGGAAACATCAAGAGGAACATGAAATGACATGTGTATAGGTCATTTTGGTGCTTTTTTAACTTCTTAGTTGTGTTAACTCCTTAAAGTGTTCAGGTGACTGCTTCATTTAGATACAGTTAGTTCTTAACAATGTCAGCAACAATGAAGGTAGCCTTTTAATAATATTGTGCACTTATTATTTTTTGCAAAACTACTCTTTCCCCAGTAAAAACTACCTTTAAATTGTTCTGGACGTACTATCTTGTAAGAAAATAGGTAAACACATAAAGATCAGAGTCCAGAAATATTTAAAATTAAAAAAAACTCTGCCCTATTGTACAAATCTGAAGAATAAATGAGTCTTTAAATTTGTAAATGAAAACTCTATAAATACTAGTACCATAATTTTACTGCTCACACTTTTACTTTACTATAAGTTACAATGACAGGTTTTGTCTAGGTAGGCACATGATAAATACATGTACATGTATGCAGCCAGTCATCCAAGTTTTTAACAAAACCATGTCATTATTTTGTTTTAAATTTTTATTTGCCATTGTCCAATTCTACATGTATGTCGGTGGATTTCGCCGGGCACTCTGGCTTCCTCCCACAATAAAACTGATATAGCTGAAAAAAGCTGAAAGTGGAAGAAAACCCCAAACAACCAAACCAACCATTGTACCACTCTTATTACTAGATATGTTCATCATAACTTGTCATTTACTAGTATAAATGTTATTCATTATATTTAGCAGTAAAGCAGATGTTATGTAATTCAGAATACTGCTTTAATCATAGCTGAGAAAGTGTATGGTGATTAATTCAATTTTTTCATTTGTAAACTTGGAATTTTGGGTGTATACAGTGAAAAAGTGTTTATAAATTTTAAGTAATAAAACAACGAATAACCATGAAAATTTGCATAATTAAAATATGGCATGATGCATTTAAATCAGTCATACATACACTAGTAGTAATACTATATAAATATGTAAACATAAATATGTAAAATAAACAGTTTATATCACAGTCGATGTTTAATTAAAAGTTCAATCAGAAGAAGATCATGATTGTAGTATAATTATGATTAACTGAATGGTTTTTAACATGATTGTAGATACACATATTGGAATTTCTGGATGGATGATGATGATGACTCATGATTTTTCTATTTCTGCTGGTTACTGTTGCACTCCATGCTGTTACCACAAGAACACAGTAGGAGACCCAAGCAACTGAAGATTAAATGAAGCAGTATTGACAAGTGCTATCCACTGATATCCCGAAGTCAATCTGGTAAGAAGCACACTGCAGTCTGTCTTAAAATCTGTCATCAAAGTATGCACAAAACCAAAAATAAATACATGTATTGAATAGGAAAGTTATAAATGGAAAAGGGGGAGTGGGTATAAATGTTCTGGTCATTGATGTTTCCACATATTTTTGGGGGTTTTCAGTTATATAAGAAGTTATAAATTACACTGCAGTCTTCGAATTTAGTCACAAGTCAGAGACTTTCCTAGACAATAAAATTGGACATTCATCTGAAAAAAATTTTTTATTCAAAGCCTGATTTTAATTTTTACTCCGTAAACTGTTCCATAGTAATTTGGTCTTGGAATTTATTATACCTAATATTCCTATATTCTTAGTGTTTTGACATGACTGAAATGTATAACTGAAGTAAGGTATTTATTTGATACATCAGAAATAAAGTTAAGACTGACAATGTAAATTTTTAAAATTTTGTAATGAAAAAAAACCTTTCATTTGTACATGTACTAGTAATTAGAAAATTTGTTTCATAAAAAAAGTTTTGGAGATGTGCATACTTGAGACAACATTTAGAAACACATTCATGTTTCTGTATCCATCGGTTCAAACAACAGCGTTTGACTGAGGTTTCGATGATGAAGAATGGAATAGCACCGCAGACACATATTCTCCTTCCGTGCAGCACCCGTACAACATTTCTCGTGCAGCCAATCCTCGCAATATTCACACTGGTACCACTGTATGTCTGTCTCACTCTTTTTCATATTGGGAGGTTCGGCTGCATGACAAACCTTGCACGGTTTGGAGACATCAGAGTTGTTGTTGGCCTCAGGAAAGTCATAGTCCATGTCGTCGTTTTTAAAATCGTCACCCACCCCATTATCTAAACAGTCATCAGTTTCACTGTCACTGTCCTCTTCCGTCATGTCTATCACCAAAGGAGAAACCTCCTCTTCCCTGAGTCCATCAACTTGCCAGAGCTTTTCTTCAACCTCCTCAATCACGTGAGTCTCAAATCTAGCCCAGCGCTCCGCATTGAAATGGCACTTGGCCTCTTTGAAAAGCTCTATGACATCTTTTTTTTTGTAGGTAGAATTTCTTCTACCTACAAAGCCTTTCAAATCAGACCAAACCATTTCAATGGGATTGAGCTCACAATGCCGAGGAGGTAGTCTTAAAACCTCATGGCCATACTCTGATGCAAGTTCGTCTATCACATACCTTGGACGTGGCTTGTTCTGCTTCACCAAATCAAGTAACTCGGCCTTCAAATTTTTTTTGTCATAATGGACATTGTTCCGATCTAGCCATGCCGAGATGGCCGATTTGTTGCTAGCTGTGTTTGGAACTCGTGAATCGGGCACTAAGTGGCTATGATACGGAGCATTGTCCATTACAACCACAGACCGAGGGAGTAGCTTTGGGATTAAAGTTTCTTTGAACCACTCTGTAAAGTGTTCTTTATTCATTTCGTCATGATAATCCGAGCTGTTGGTTCTGGATTCAAAAATAAGGCCACAACCAGGGATGAGACCTTGTTGGGAAGAACCAGCATCTAGGATTATCAACCGTGTACCTTTTCCAGATGGAATCACACGACCACAACCTTTACAGGGGGGTTCAAAGACTGATATTGACGTACTGGGATGGTCAATCCAGTCTCCCTTCACCACATGATTGGTGTTCAGCCAAGTCTCGTCGAGGTATACAATATTACGACCTTCCTGCCTAAACTTTCGTACCTTCCGGAGATATGAAAGTCGCCAAGAAACAATGTCTTGTCTCTCTTTGACAAATCTTTGGCCTGATCCCTTCCTTGAAAATCTGGAATAAGAAATGTATACAAAATTTGTACATTGTCAAAAATTATATATTTTATTCCTTATAATTATTTGTAAAATTTTATTTATGTCTATTTACATCCTGAATATAGATGAAATATTTCCTGCTGGACAACAATCAGTCAATTATTTCTTTCTATTTCAGTTTAAAAGAATCTGTTTTCCAACAATCTGGTGGTTGTGTATGTGGTTTGGTTAATTGATAAAGTAAGTTGATACCATTCATTTTCAGTATTGTCCACATTTACAAGTACAGATGAAGGTGTTTTTGTCTCGTCTGCGACGAAAGTCGCTGTAGGCGAGACATATGTATGGGAATCCGGCGGCGCCGTAAACACTTGACATCTTGCTTCATATGTTTGTAAGCCCAAGCCCTAGGTCTATCAAATTTGGTCCAGAGGTAGCTTATGATGAGTACTTGCCAGTCACCTGTCACCTGACCTTGACCTCAATTTCACGGTCCAGTGACTACGTTAAAGTTTTTGGGTTACGACAGTTCCTCTGTAACTATGCATTTTAGGATGACAATATTAGGTGTATAGGTTGCTGATGACTAGTACATGACTGTCTGGTAGGTGTCACATGACCTTGACCTCAATTTCACGGTCCAGCGACTACGTTAAAGTTTTGGGGTTACGACAGTTCCTCTGTAACTACGCATGATAGGATGACAATATTTGGTGTATAGGTTGCTGATGAATAGTACATGACTGTCTGGTAGGTTCCACCTGACCTTGACCTCAATTTCACGATCCAGTGACTACGTTAAAGTTTTTGGGTTACGGCTGTTCCCCTGTAACTATGCATAGTATGGTGACAATATTGGAATACAGGCCGCTGCTGACAACTAATGCTATTTAGGTAATGTTTATGACGAAATTTATTTTCGTTACTGATGCGGAATGCAGGCGAGACGTTTTTCTGTGTCCACACTTGTATAAATGTTTAGTAAAAGTTTAATGAATATAATAATAATGTTGTCATACTATCACGTGCTTTACGATCTATGCAGTTTCATGAGTAGTTTTAATGACACCAAGTGGCTGGGCTTACAAATGGAATAATCCTTGCCAAACCTACTTCAATGTATTGGAATGGGTATTTTCTTCAAGTGATGTGAAAGTAGTTTAGCAGAAACGTCTATGGTAAAGAATGACATTGCATAACACATAGAATAAGTGTATTTATCATAAAAAGGTAAGTGAAACAATCCTGTATGCATGTGTTTTTAACTTGGTTTTATAGGTAAAATGCATTCAATTGTTGGTTATAAATCCTTTCAATTTGTAACACGATGACAATTTTTTTTATTTACCGAAATCCCAGTCGTTTAACTGTTCTCTGAACTGTGGATAAAGATACATCAATATCCTTCTCTTTTAAGGCAGACTGCAGAATTGGCATGGTTACCATCTTGGAATTCCGGTACATATCATGGATGGTTCTTCTCACTACACCCTCATCGAAATCATCCAGCTTCTTGGGTGCAACAAATACTGAGTTCTTGGTGGCATCATCATGGAGTGAATCTACTACTTCTTCAACTGGAGAACACGTTATCGAGGCTCCGTTATCCTTCTCCTCAGTGATGACTCTGGAATTCCTAATAGAAAATAAAGTGTGAAATACTATATGACTCTGAAAATTATTTTTTGTAAAGTGTGAAATACTATATAACTCTAATATGGACGCAGCTACAAAGAGGTCCCAATACCCGTAATGGAGCAGAAACACTCTTTTAAATGCTTGCAGATATTTCACTTATATTTGATATGTGAGTCAACAATGACGAGGTTCTGACCAAGTTCAAATATCGTTCTGTTCTAATGGATTTTGACAAAATGTTGGCCCTTTTCTGTATGGTTATGCACACATTTCATTGAACAATTACTTCAGAGACTTTATTGCTTAATACATTTTATCAATTTTTCAGTTAAACAGGTACTGTGGCATTTTTTATTAGGGAACGCAGCTGGTGAAAACCGCAACACCTTCTGCAAGAAAACTGACAATACATGCCATTATTATGTGGGTGTCAGTCATTTACCTTGAGGAATACCCATCTCATATTCACAACTCCAACATCAACACAGTGATTTCTCACAGTTGTTTTAGTTGAAGATTAAAATCTAGCACACACAAACCTGCAACCGATTGTTGGCAGACACATGATCAATAGGAAATGAAAAACTACATTAACCATTGGCCACCAAGGCATAGACTCAACATTATAAAAATGATAACTGTACTTAAAATAAGATGAATATATATGTACCCATTGCAAATGATAAACGCTTGATTGGATTTGACTGGAACCAAGTTCTTTTGTATTGTTTTTCTTTCTCAAAATATTGGTACATTTTCTGTAGAACTTCATTAACCTGAAACGTTAAGCAGAAATCGTAATCAATGTGGCTGTGATAATTGCTACGAAATGCAATGTATATTGATGACCAACTGCTGTCATAACAGGATTTTTACATAACAGTTCTTGTACCCCTATCGTGCTTTTGTCAGTCTATTTGTGGAAATAAATTATAGTTACAATGCACCTATCATCAAAAATTACACAATGGTTAGAAGAAATTAACATGATTATCGTAGGAATAGTCCCCCTCCACATCAACATAGAGCTAATGTGGAACACCCCCTCCCCCGTTTTTGAAGATGTTTTTTGTATGTTATTTACCAAATCCTAGGGTTTTCCGTGTTGATTAAGTCAACAAGAGATGTGATATATTAATGATTACGCAATGGTTCAATGAGTAAACCTTTAGAATGAGTAATAGTCGTTAATCCGACAAAACACAAAATTAACTTCGGATTATAACGGCAGTAAAATTCGGCCTAGTAAACGTTATGGTCGTTCTTAAAAATCGACATTTAAATGATTTGTGACGTCAAACCAATATTAATCCCCCCAAAAAAAAAAATCTACAAAATAACACCCAGCCTCAGTTCTAATGACTTTAATGAAGGAGGGAAGACTCGGAATTTGTCGGTATGTTGTGGGGTTTATAGTATTTTTATCAAACATTCCAGGTCGGGATTTTGGACATGGAAACCCTGACTTGGGAGGATTGATAGTGGACAAAACATCGAAACGTTCAGCTATATTCAGGACAGGGAAATATGGTATATTAAAAGAAATGTGTATACTGAAAATTGTCCACGACAAAAATGATAAGTAAAGGAGGGGACAATCTCGGAGTGTTGGATACTCGAGCAATCTTATAAATGATCGGAAAAGAGTGTACATTTTCTATTTAGTGAGGTTCTCATCCCATGGCTTTTTTCTACACAATTTTTCTGATGGACTGTAAAAAGGTTTTTACCCGAGAATAGTATTCTTGCTACGGTCTGAATTTATAAACGCGTGCATACACAGAGATGCAAGTTTTTTTTTATAAATCACTTTTGGGGTCAAATATATCGGTTTTTTTTCTTTGTAAACCCGTGTCCTTTATTAAAATGCCTAAAACAGTTTAACACCGCAGTTTAGATTTAGGGAACTCCGCCATGATGATGTAAAAAAAATCGGAAGTGGAATTAAACCACATTAATTTAATCAAAATTCTAAAATTTAAAGTGTTTTTTTTTTTGTGACGAACAAAACATTCTCCGAGATTTGAGAAGAATAATAAAAAAATCATAAATGCAATTATTAACTCAACTGAATAAAAAATCGAATTAAGAGGGTTGCTATATTTGTTCTGTTTATGAAGTTAATTTATATAGGCGTGCATCAAAATCATAAACAGGTGTTCCAAATAAATTATAGAAGCAGTTAAAGATATGTTCATCGGCGAAATTCGGTATGGAGTATACTATAGTACACTCGAATTTCGGCGATGCCAATGTGTCGGTTTAACGGACATTAAATTCGTTGAAAAGTAATATGTTTTATTATTTAGGAGTCAATTGGCTAGGCAATAAATGCAGGATAGTTTGAAAGTAATTTAGCCTTAAGTTCACGGTTTACATTGCTGAATGAAAAAAAAAGCCGAAATTCGAGTGTGTGACCATACTATGAAATAGTGACTCTATAATAGTAGATACACACATTATGTTTACGTTACTTTTTGACAAAAAATGAATTTAACGGAAGATGTGATGTAACGAGGTTATGTTTTGTTTCGACGAAGAAAAAGGGTAAAGCTTTAAATAATTACGTCTGGTAATAATAAGAAATTGCCATTCTCATTTTTCCGGAAATTTATCATGTTTACGTGAAGTTGTCGCATAACCAATTGAAATCGTAATCAATTTTATACCAGAAGTAATCATTTTTATTTTTTTTAAGAATATACCACCACTTCAATACCTCCATTTCTTCAACTTCTTATCACTTCTTGAAATCAGCTGTTTCTAGCGTCTCTAGTGTTTGTACGAGTTACTTCCCGTTATTGCAACGTCATTGACCGCGTGAACTTTGGTGACGTAAACAGCGGCTCCTTGATTAGTTTCCGCTGTAAACAATGGCTGACCGCTCAATGTTAATTCTCCGTAGACACGTAAAAAAACCGTCAAATGGCGTACATAGGAAGACAATTATACCAAACCGATTGTGTGAATCATCTTGTAAATTGGAATAACACATCTTAACATCAAAATGTAAGCAAATTTATGCATATTTATTTTAAAATCGCGATTTTCTGAACTCCAAAAAGTAGTGACCATGACTATAGTTCGTTTATTGGTCGTACGAATGTTTTTGGTATTCCTCCTTGTATTACACGAACAACAACTTCTCTAACAAGTTGGTCATCACTTTCGATGGCCTTTATGACAATTCCCATAGGCCAACTGTTTCGATATAGTTCCTTGTCACGAACTAATACTACATCACCAAGAGACACATTACGTTGCTGAGAATTCCATTTTCGGCGATTTTGCAAAGTGTTAAGGTATTCCACCTTCCAGCGTTTCCAGAAAACCATTGCTAAATGTTTCACTCGTTTCCACTGCTTGCGGAGAATATCCTTCTGATCGAACTGTTCTACGTTGATGTAAGTCGAATCGAGAGTGTCAGTTTTCTGAGTGAGTAGTGTTGACGGAGACAATACGAACGGATTTTCGGGGTCTGTTGATACCGAAACAAGAGGACGAGAGTTTATAATAAAGCTTCAGCGAGAAATGTTGTCAGGACTTCGTGGGTTAGACTTCGACCGCCGTATTCGAGCAGCATTGAATCTAATATACGTCTCGTGACGCCAATCATTCGTTCCCACACTCCTCCCATGTGTGAGGAGTGTGGTGGATTGAAGATCCAAGAAGTTCCATTACTGTTGAGAAAGTTAACAATAGGACGATCTTCTACGTTGATGACATTCAGTCCTAGTTCGTTTGCTGCGCCGACAAAGTTTGTTCCGTTGTCAGAGCGGATTATTGTTACTTTCCCGCGAATGGCGTAGAATCTCCTAAGAGCGTTTATAAAACTAGAAGCTGTCATTTCTTCTAACACCTCGATGTGGACGGCTCGCGTGACAAGGCATGTGAACAAAGTAGCCCACCGCTTGCTGTTGGCGGATCCACCTCTTGTGCGACGGGTAATGACTTCCCAATGACGGACCAAATACATCAACGCCCACAGATGTAAAGGGCGGTTGGCCGGACATTACGCGTTCTTCGGGAAGATTTGACATCTTTTGATGGTCGAATGGTTTTCTAAGCTTTCTACATATGACACACTGATGAAGAATGCTCGAAATCAGTCTCTTTCCTCCGATTATCCAGAATCCAGACGAACGAACACTTCCTTCCGTTAGATGGCGTCCTTGATGTTGAATTTTCGCATGATATTTTCGAACGATGAGAGTGGCGACATAATGTTTTGCTGGTAAGATTATTGGATTTTTTGCAAAAATGTCAGTGTCTGAATTCTTTAGCCGGCCGCCGACGCGAATGATGCCATCTCTGTCAATAAAGGGATCAAGTTGACCAATCGGGCTACTCTTACTAATCGGTTTCGACTGTTGTAGGCACATGTATTCATCGCGGAAGACACTTTGCTGAGCTGCTTTTATGACGATATGTTCGGATTCTCGCATGAGTTCGAGATCGTTCTGTTCAGTTACAGTGTTGTTTGTGGATTCGCACCAACGTCGAATGAACTTACGAATAGTTACTAAAGCTCTTATGAGTTTGTCGAATGAAGAGAATCGAGAAAATCGAGCACTGTCAAGAGATAAGTCTGATTCCTGATTGACCACAAGTTTGTTGGTTCGAACTTCCCTGTCATTCTCCGGATTTACAAGATTGTGAGTGTCACAAGTCGATGTAGTCGATATTGCTGATTCGGGACCTGAAAGCCATGAACTGGTTTGAATGTCTGAGGTGCGAATACCGCGAGTACCGGCATCTGCAGGATTCATTTCACTACGGATATAGAACCACTGAGATGGTTCACTGACTGACCTAATACGTGCCACACGATTGGCTACGTAAACAAAGAAACGTTTCTTGTCATTGTTGATATAGCCCAATACGACACGGCTATCACTGAAGTACTTCACACTACGAGTATCAAAGTCTATCTGTAAATGATCAATCGCTAGCTGTGCTACTTCGACAGCAAGGACCGCGGCGCAGAGCTCAAGTCTTGGTATCGTGTGTCCACTGACTGGCGCGACCTTTGCTTTGCCTAACACGAATCCTGTTGAGGTTGAAAAGTCTAAATAAGTCACTTTAAGAAAACAAACAACAGCAATTGCCAGTTCAGATGCGTCACAATATATAAGCAGTTCTTTTGTATTTGCTTCACTAAGATTCGGGACAATAGCACGTGGTATGCGCAAAGATTCTAGTTCATGTAAGTTCGATTTCCAACTGTTCCACTCTTCGATCATTGGACCACTTAACGGTTCGTCCCAGTTTACGGTGGAAGATACGATCTTTCTTAGTATGATCTTTCCGGTTATCGTGATAGGCGAAATAAATCCCAGAGGATCATAAAGGCTGTTAACTACAGAGAGTATTCCACGACGTGTTATAGGCTTTTCGGTGTCTGAGATGTTGAACGTAAAACTGTCAGTTCGTAGATCCCAAAGCAGTCCCAAGCTACGTTGTGTCGGAATGTCCTTCTCGAAATCTAAATCAACAATGTCCTTTGCTAGATCTTCGGATGGGAAAGCTTCCATCACGATCTTACTATTTGACGCGAACTTGTGTAGTCGAACTTTGCCGTAAGTTTTCATGGCATCTTGTGTCTTTTTAAGCAATTCAATCGCTTCTTTGTTTGATGCGCACGATTTCAAACCATCGTCGACATAAAAGTGATTGATTATAAAGTCTTTGACTTCGGATCCATGGGTTTCTCCTGCTAGTTCGCCGATACGTCGAAGTCCGTACATGGCGATCGATGGCGACGGACTATTACCAAATACATGGGCTCTCATTCTATACGAAACAAGCGGATTTTCTAGAATGTTGTCCTTATGCCACAAGAACCTTAGGTAGTCTCGATGTGCCTCGTCTACCAAGAACGAATGAAACATCTGTTCAATGTCACCGACAACAGCTATCATCTCCTTACGAAAGCGAATGAGAATCCCAAGTAGGTTATTCATCAGATCTGGACATTGCATGAGCTGATCGTTAAGGCACATTCCTTCGTACTTCGCCGAAGAATCAAATACTCCACGAATTTTCCCTGGCTTGCGTGGATGATAAACTCCGAAAAGTGGCAGGTACCACCGTTCTCTGTCTGGAGGTAGATTCGGAGCAATTTCCGCATGGTGATTGTCAAGTATGCTCTGCATAAATGTCAAGATATGTTCTCTCTTCTGTTCATTTCTGTGTAACGACGCGTCCAACGACTTTGCACGACGCAGTGCTAGAGGATAGTTGTCCGGTAAAGGTTCTCTAGATGATCGAAAAGGTAGAGGAGCCGTCCATCTACCTTCGGAACTGAGACGAAAGTTATTGTCCATAACATTTAGAAATTCACGATCCTCTACAGATAGACCAGGTTTATTATCATCTGGCGTTGTTTGGAATATATTCAATCTAAACACTTGCGTTTTGAATGCGTTCACATAGTTATTGTCAATGTTAACAACTTGTTCACAAGGCTCCAAAAGAGTCGGCCTGCCGTTCCTACTTATAAAAGTCTTGTTAACGTTGCGTGTTGACGGAAGGTGTTGACCGGAAAGACAAACATCTCCAATGATCGTCCACCCGAGTGCGGAACGTTGAGCGAACGTTGAACCTGCAGGTCCTATTCTCTGTTCTAGTGAATGATGCGCCTCTGGTAGGTCGCGACCTATAAGTAACAATATTTTCATCGACGGTTGAAGCTCGTGAAATTTATCCACAATGTCATTCATGTGAGGGTAATATCTAGCGATGTTTGGTGTCGGAATTTCCGCGTGGTTATCTGGTATATTGTCACATTCGAGTATTTGTGGTAACTTTAGCTGAATTGATTCATCGAGACCTTCGACCACTAATCCGTCAGCTAGTCGCCCGTGAAGGACCGTTTTACCCGAGCATGACCGCATAGTATACCGCACTGGTTCAGAGTTTATGCCTAAATCGTCAAAAAGAATACTTTTCCCAAGAGTTGTATCACTTTGATCGTCAAGCATCGCATAGGCTGAAATAGCATTATGTTTCTCTCCTTCGTGGAAAATGCGGACGGGAACTATTCTTGCACAAGATTTACCTAGGAAGTCACAATCAATATCAGTACATTTCACATTCACATTCAGACTAGGATGAAAATCTGATCGCTGTATCGGAGACCCCTCCTCGCCATGATTTCGTGTAGGATTAATTGGGGTTCGAAGTGAGGAGTCTGGCTCTTCGTGGAGAGCTGTACAATGACGGTTACTCTTACAAATGAAACATTCAAGCTTAGCCTTACACTGTTTGGCAAAGTGATTCGATGTTTCACAACAACGAAAGCAGATGTTATTGTTCTTGATCAGAGCTTTCCTTTCTTCGATTGACTTTGCTCTGAATGCATTACATCGATTAATTGAATGTTTCGACTGCTTGTGAATCAAACACGGATGACTAGAGTTAGTGTTCAGAGCTGCATTTTGTGATACTTCGGTTTTATGAGTAGCAACGAGCTGTCTAGAGTTTTGGATATTTCCGTTTCTGCGAGGTTTCGGTTCTCTCGGTGTGTCAAATGTCAATCCAGGATCATTCCGAATGACGCTCATTTCACCAATAAAGTTAACAAACTCTGCAAATGGCGGAAACAAAACAACATGTTGTTTTTTGTAGTTAACAACACGGGCTACCCATTTATCTTGAATAAAACGAGGTAACTTCTGGATAATTGGTTTCAAGCCTAGAGAAGAATCTAAGTAGGCAAAAATAGCACTGTAGGCAGGTAAATTCTTTACTGCCAGTATTTCACTTAACAAGTCAAACAGGTCATATAGTTTTTTGTGATCTAATGAGTCTGGTAGATTTAATAATCTTGATTTCAATGCAGATTCGATAAGTTCTGGCGATCCAAATCGCTCATCCATTCTAGCCCAAATAAGTCGTAAACAATACTCTGGGTCGCTAGCACATGCTGATCGTGCACTCATAACTAGATGATAAGCATCAGTATTTCTACTTATGCAACTAGACAAAAGAGTGATCTCCTCTAATGGTGAACATTTAATGTCTAATGTCATGACCTGAAATTGTGTCTTCCATACGATGTAATGATCTGGTTTATCATCAAACAGTTGTTTCTGAAAACTTTCCAATAACAAATTTTTCTTCGCTGAGTAATTAGAAAGTTCTAAAATATTGTTATTGTAATCATTTATGGTTTTGGTTTGATAAGCGGCATTGTTCGTGTTTAAATTTACTATGGAGTCAGACAAGGTTTCCACCTTGCTCGCATGATGTTTAACATAGGGTGTTGATGTTGACACAAACACAGGAGCCTTTGCTGAAAGTTTAATTTCTGGCTTTGGATCTGACATTTCATTTAAGAAATTTAGTGTTTTTTCAAAAGGAGTTATTGTCTCTTTTGGTGGTTCGACCTTTTCCTCAAATTCCTCTTGATCTATTTGACTATGTTTTTCTATAATAGTTGCCTCAACTTCTGCAGCAGCAACAGACTTCTGTTGTTCCAAAACTTTGATTTCTAATTCCTTTTCATAATGTTCTTTCTTAAGTTTAGTTTCCTTTTCCAGAAACTGTAGTTTAACTTTTTCTGACTCTGCGGTAGCTCGCTTTTGTAATGCAAGTTGATTTGTTGTTGAGATTTGAGTGTGGCGAGAACTTCTTGACTTACTGCTCTGTTTTGTTCTAGATGATTTGTGTGACTCAGAGTCGCAATTGTCTATTGCTGTTTGAATCCTGTCCACAAGTTTACACACCTTTGCCTTGAGATCTTGAAAGGTTGGCCAGTAGTTCTCTAATTCTTTTTGTGAATTTTCAAGACTTGAACGAGACAAAAAGTCAAAATAGTCATTCACAATTTTCTCGTATCTTTTGAACACTGTGTTTAAATTAGATTCTTCATGTTCCAAAGATTTAACTGATCTAGGCAGAGTTTCTAGTTTTGTGATACAGTCCATTAACATGAAACCTGATGATTTGATTTTCCTTACATGATTTTCAAACAGAGTTTGTTGATATTCATATCCCTTCTCTGTAAGAGTATGTTTTTGATCTTGGTCTGCCATAATTGAATGTATCAGTCTTTTCACTGTTCTGCCTCTAGGATGTTCGCATACAGTTAACCTAAACCAGAAAGCACAAATAGTTTAGATATCCTTTATTACAGAGAATAAACACATAACATGTGATGTACATATGATCTGTGACTAAAGCTAGATGTGCATATGATCACGCTGTTGTGAGTGTTTTGTTGAAGTGTGCGTTTCTTTACTGACTGAATGTGTTGATTAGTCATTGCTGGTACTGGTTTTAATGGTGAAAAGCTACAAAATATAAAAAATGAAAATAATGTAACCCTTGTCAAAAATCAAAGTTACATACATAGATATAAGACATTATAGAATACAAATACAGATAATTACTAAATATCAACCCTAATGTCTGTTTGTTTGTGCAAGTACAACCATTCAAAACTACTTATCTAACTGATGAACATTTTCTCAGAGAATTGACATAATTGTGTAATTACAAATGTAGGTTTTTGAGATTAACATATGATACGATATCTCCTATAAAATTACCTCACACAATAGGAATATTATTAACATATGACAATTATAAAATGTTAACCACAAACATCATATATACAAAATGTGTTCAGACATTAGTACACGAAAGCGGGATAGCATACCAAATTGTAGGTAAACCCTTAATTTTGCACATTTCGCTGAAAAATGATCGAAAATCGTATTTATTTAACAATATGAAAGATGGGACTTTGTAAATCGATAAAGGCTTACTAGTTTATAGTAAATATGCATAAAATTACTTACACTGTGGCCTATTATGCCTAGAAAGAACAAAAGTTCGAGATAAAAAATGACGCTTGTTGACAGGAAGCTGTAATTTCATGAAGTAAAGATGCTAAAACCTGGAGTTCCAATCCCTTTGCCGGATTTCAAAAATTATTTTAACAATTAATACAAAAAAATGTATTTGCCAATACAGTACAATGCTGACATTAACTGTAACTTTAATATGATGAATTGAAATGATTTTTAAATCATTTAATATATATGTGCTAGATTTTTAATGAAATAAAATAAACATTGTTATCTTTCAGTCGTTTTTGTTGTAACAGGAAGTAGGATGTTGACATAATAAAAAAAAATTTACCACCACAAGAATATATAAGAATGCTTTTTTATATGAAATGGCATCATCAGAACCTGATAAAAGAAAGGTTTTACAATGAATCAGTTTTATTGTATTTCATTTTGTGAAAATTTGTGCCATACTTGGCATGTCACATTCTCTGACTCGCTGAAGACTAAGTAAGAAATGTAAATTATGGCAGATAATGTTTGCATTTATTTAATGGTTAAACTTCGTTTCTCATATAAAATTCATAGAGTATACAAAATGGGAATAGACAAAGTATGGATGAATCTACTCACGATTCGCCGTTTTTATATACTTCTATATTATCTGTCTGTGTACTAGTATAAATCATATATTAAAAAAAATGTGCATGTTAATAGTCTACACTACAGCCAAAACGGATTACGCCAAGTCCATGAGTCCATGATGAACACGGATTGTAGTACGCGGGACATTCCTGATGGACAGAAGTTCATCATTCGCGGACACTTCAGAATTGATGTCCCCAATGGATCCGTGATTTCTTCCACATGTCCACGAATGTAAACGTAATTGTCATTGACTGAATTTGATAAATACTTTATTTGAAGATAGTGTATTGTTCCTGTCATTAAACCATTCAGTTATGTATTATTTCTTTCCAGATTGCAGTAAAAACATGTTCTAGAAGGGTACTTTATTACTTATTTAACATACTAAATATTTTCATATTAATTTGTAAAAAAGGGGTAATAGAAATAGATATAGAAAACTTTTATACAATAAAAGTGTGTTTAAACACTTATAATATAAACAGTAGGTATTAATAAAACGCTGGTGTAAAACACCTTTCCTTATGGTGCCCCGAGGAATTAGGATACCTGTCGTTCACCAGATGCAAAATAGAACGGTCCATTGATCAAGGAACACCTGCGATTTTATTGTGGGGTCAACTAATATACTGCTGTATAAATGTGTGTAAGAGTTGAAAGGTATGAATTATGGTAAATTTCATAACTTTAATCAAAAAATGTCCAGCTGGCTTCCTGTTCAGGTGACTGGGGTTAATTGATGAAGGTAACCAACACGTGGTTTTCCCTGTAATCTGTAATTAAAATACTTTGCCGACTGGAAAGTTTTATTGTCTCAAACGCATTGGAGCAATATTTTTTTCCCACACATTTCCAAAACTTTGGCAATCGTAGGTTTAGTGGAATATTGTTAAAAACATGTATTTACTTTAAATTTTTTAAGGAATTTTGTACAATTAGTTGCAACCTCGAATTTTGATGTCATCAGCCGGAGACACGTGTCACTTATAGTTTTTTGCTCCTCCCATACATTTGAGTGATTCCCGCCTCACCTATTTATTTTTTGGTAATAGGTGTGTTAGTTTTGGCACACCCATCTATCCATTAATCTAATCTCATCAGGTCTTCAAAGAGACCAATAATTGACACATGATTTCTCACTCCGTGCATGTCCGATTGTTATAGAATTTACACAACAATAGAACCTGTGGAATTAACAATTATGTAAAATAAAGACATCTGAGTAACGAGGTTTAAAAAATGTTACTGCCTTTCTGCAACAAATATTAATTTCCGCAGTTACAACATATGCCTTGTACAAGTGCCGTGTTTATCACAGCAATACAGCAAAGTCCATGAATAGACGATTGTGCAGTCATTTTGGTCATGGAACGTTTGCGGACAATTATCACTAAAAAAAATTGATTGCTGCGTCGCGTTCGGCAGTGTTTTTTTGCGGACTTTGCGGAATCCATCTTGGCCGCAGTGTATTTTAGATTTTAGAGTGAAGCGAAAAACTGCGTGTAAATATTCAATTGGGTTTAAATGACATGTTCAGCAATGTTGCAGCTATATCATGGATTTCAGATTTTGTGGGCAGAAGTCAAAGAATAGGGAGGAAACCTCTTTAGTTCACTAAAATAAATATTCAGTTCAGATATAACAAAAAAATTGTGGAGTTTGATGTACCAGTGAGAGGAAAATTAAAGATTTGTTAATTGAAAATATGACATGTAAGAAAATTTATTATAGATATATTTGATACATTTGCTGTCTCTATTAAAAAATTAAAGTTATGATTCTAAACAAATTACTTTATTTGGTGACCTTTCAGCAAATATATTAAAAGTTATATATTTTGATAATTAAAATTTTTCAAAGTAAACATTAAACTAATGTTATATTTGTCTAAACAAGAATTTTTTATATTTAATAATCCTTGAAGCCTTTAAATTTGTTATACTAGTATCTGGTATTACATATATATACACATGTATTTAAAAATTTGTAAGATTCCATGGCCTTTATGCCATTGTATATTACAAAGTAAAATTTAGTGGAAATTCATATATGTAAAGGAGTGATAAGGAAAAATATTAAGGGGCCTCCGTGGCCGAATGGTTAATTTAAGGTAGTCATCTACTATTGATAATGTGCCTGTCAACTATGAGGTTGAGGGTTTTGAGTCTCACCCCCGGCAAACTGTGCTCTACTCACGACGACTGCAACCATAACTGACAAGTATTGACAGTTTTCCTGCTGGACAGGAGTCCTCACTGGGTACACCAGCTTTCTCCCCCAATTTAACAATAAAAGCTTTAGAAACACCTTGATGATAAAGATAAAAAAATTGCTGAATGTGGCAATGTGACATTTAACCCCAAACAAAGGGCATTAATTTGGAAACAGTTATATATATATGTAGGTATTTCTTAAATTGTACAAGGATGATTCTTTTCGTGTTATAAAAGCAAAGAGTATTACAGTATGAGTTCAAAAATCATTATCCCGCCACTTTGTTGCGGATGCCCTATAGTGATCAGTCTGTCCGTCCGCCCGTCCGAAACAAATCGTGTCCGAGCTGTAACTTTTTATCTTTTGAGGTAGGCTTTTGATATTTGGAATGTGGGTAGATAATATCAAGGCGATGTGTCACATAACGTGGTTGATCACCTTTGACAATTGACTTTGACCTTAGGTCACATTATATTATTGCTTTCTGAATGACAAATTCATGTCACGGCTGTAACTTTTTTATCTTTTAAGGTAAGCTATTGATAATTGGAATGTGGGTAGATAATATCAAGGCGATGTGTCGCATACCATGGTTGTTGACTTCTTTATCTTTCGAGGTAGGCTTTTCATATTTGGAATGTGGGTAGATAATATCATACCTACTAGTAGCAGAAACCAATTAGCCAATTTGCAAAAAACATTTTCTTAGTTTTTGTGTAATATTGCAGTTCATGTCATCATCAAAAGAAATATACCATCACAGAAAGAAAACTATTGATACTGACTATTTAATGAGTGACATGCTGATGAAAAATGAATATACAGACATATGGGTAAGTTTATATGAGTATTCAGACATATGGGTAAGTTAATATGAATATTCAGACATGTGGGTAAGGTAATATGAATATACAGACTTATGGATGTGTTGGAATGAGTAAGTTATTAGATAAGTAAACACTTAAAATTTCATTTGTACAACTACTAGTATAATGGATTTCACTGTTTCTGTACAGATACAGATATTCGTGATTCAGCAATCGCTCGGTATAAAATATAGACAAATATAAGGTCTGACCATGTTCTAATTTGCATAGAGCACAGTGCAATAATCTATTTTTTTTTAATTTTAGTTTTTCTAATTAAAATATTTTATTTCTTTGAACATATTTGCATGAGCTTTCGTTTGATTTTTAGTATGCTGGCCTGGTACCATGTGTCCCAATAGAAGTAGATGTTACAAACAGAACTGATGTTCTATGTATAATTGACAGAGGCAAGGTGAGAATTGAACTTGAGTGCTAAATAATGGTTTAGTTGTGTACAGTTTGAAGCAAATACTTGTTTTGTTTGTGTGTCATTTGAGCTATTGTAAAATTTTGTCATCACTTGCATTGTCAGCATTGTCTTTAAACTTTTACATTGTAATCTTCTCTGAAATAGTCATTGATGGTCCTTTAAAAGGTTTATATTTTTTTCTGATTTTGGAAAACCAAAATGGCCACCATCACATGACCTATTTTATCATAGGAATGATAGGACCCTATGGTAAATACTTAAAAAAGCTTTATTGCTGAATCCAGTAAACCACTTGAAATAAACTTATCTTTTGGTGGTCCTTTATAAATAGTATGTTTTTTATGCCAATACATATTTTAAAATGGCCATAGGACTTAGTTTAACA
This sequence comes from Limnoperna fortunei, assembly GCA_944474755.1. NCBI lineage: Eukaryota > Metazoa > Mollusca > Bivalvia > Mytilida > Modiolidae > Limnoperna > Limnoperna fortunei. The sequence continues at coordinate 5,574,114 of OX104111.1, forward strand.
GAACCCTAAGTGAAAAATATTTAAAAAAGCTTCTCTGAAATTGGTTAACCAGTTGAATAAAGCTTATCAGCAGTATGTATTCATTTTGATTCCTCTATCAAGTTTGTAATGCCAGTCTGCTGTTCAAAATGGCCACAACCATAGGAGCTAAACATAGAAACCTATGGAAAACTTGTTCAATTGCCTTCTTCTCAGAGACTACAAAGCTGATTGAAGCCACCTTGTACACAAATGTTTTTTGGATGAGCCTCTAAAAAGTATTTTTTTTATTCTGATAAGAAAATGGCTACCACTGCAGAAATTAAGCACTTTAACTTAGGACCCTATAGGATAAGGAAGAAGTTTCAAATGAAATTTTTTCAGAAGCATTGCTTTAAGTGGATGTTTATTTGATGGTTCTCTTAATGTTTTGATTTGAATGGCAACCAAAAACATGTAGACTGCTATTGCAGGAATTAATTTAATATAGAAACCTGTGGGAAAATGTCTCAAACTTAGTTTAACATTAGGGGAATAGGATCTTCATTGTCTATATAAATCAGGCTTTTGAACGTCTCTGGTTTGTTAATGCACCACTATGCTTTTGATGACGATGTTTCTGTCCACCTGTCACTGGTAGTTTCTGTTCTTTTACTTTCTTTCTCTCAACTGATTGCCTTTTTATTTAAAATATAGATAATCTATATTTTAAATAAAAAGGCAATCAGTTGAGATAAAGAAAGTAAATAATAATCTGATTATTACAAAGGAGATATAAAAGGTACTAAGTATGTGTGAATTTTTACAGTTTCATTATTTTGAAAATTTAGCAAGGCTGGAGTTCCCCTTAATATGAAGTCTCTTTTCTAAAATTAGTTTTTTTCATTAAACTTCATCTCCTGAAGGTGTTGCAATGTAATAATGTTGTACATTATTTTATTGACAGAAACAAGAGTTAATTCCCCTTCAGCTTACACAGGACCCTGATGTAATTTTCAGTCTAAGTAGGAATGACATTAAAATATCAAAACAAAATTCAGAGGTAAGTTTTTTCCTTATATACTGAAAATTATTGTATTTTGCAGATACAGACATACACGTAGTCATACAAAAAAGGACACCACTTATTTCCAAACTGTATCAACCAGAACGTAATAATTTGTACTTACTGTATATAATTTTTTCCTTCAATTAAAGAGCTAAATGTATTCTTTATTTATTTGACAGGAAGATAATCTCTTGCAAGTTCCAATTCATGAAATAGCAGCTGTTTGTTACATAAAAGATGATGGTTTACACATTCTTGCCATGAAATACGGTATGTGTCTTATATCTCTTCTACAGTGATAAACTGTCTCAGTGAGATAAACAATATATATGGTCTTTTGCTGTTTGAAATATTTTGCTTTAATAATTCATGTCCTGGGTGCCGTTGCATAAAGCGATCGCTAATTAACATGCTCATTATCCCATGCAAATTAAATGGGATAACGTGCACGTTAAGCTAACGATCGCTTTACGAAACGGCACCCTGGTAACAAAAGTTGAGGTGTATTTAGTTAGATGACATGTCTACAGGTTATTCCATGATGGAGTAATTAGTTAGGTGACATGTCTACAGGTTACTCCATGGTGGATTATTTAGTTAGGTGACATGTCTACAGGTTATTCCATGGTGGAGTATTTAGTTAGATGACATGTCTGCAGGTTATTCCATGGTGGAGTATTTAGTTAGGTGACATGTCTACAGGTTATTCCAGACTTGATGTTGATGTTTTTACATAGACAGAAATTAAATACCAAGAGTTCCCTTTGAAATAAATCCTTGTAATTCAGATGTGAAATAAATCCTTGTAATTCAGATGTGAAATAAATCTTTGTAATTCAGATGTGAAATAAATCCTTGTAATTCAGATGTGAAATAAATCCTTGTAATTCAGATGTGAAATAAATCCTTGTAATTCAGATGTGAAATAAATCCTTGTAATTCAGATGTGAAATAAATCCTTGTAATTCAGATGTGAAATAAATCCTTGTAATTCATATGTGAAATAAATCCTTGTTATTCAGATGTGAAATAAATCCTTGTTATTCAGATGTGAAATAAATTCATTTTTTTCTCTCTCTATGCCTTCACAGTGTATGTCCTTAACAAAGGTGTAGCAAACATTAATGCACATGATTAAAGTTCCTCTAAGTTTTTGACAACGACAATGTAATTTACAAGATAATCAGTCCACCATCATGAAAGTTGAAAATATCACTTGTGACAAAACACATATAAAGATTTTACCTGTGTTTCTAACATGTTTAACCTGATGCATTCTGCAGCATTTTACCTGTGTTTCCAACACGTTTAACCTGATGCATTCTGCAGCATTTTACCTGTGTTTCTAACAAGTTTAACCTGATGCATTCTGCAGCATTTTACCTGTGTTTCTAACACGTTTAACCTGATGCATTCTGCAGCATTTTACCTGTGTTTCTAACACGTTTAACCTGATGCATTCTGCAGCATTTTACCTGTGTTTCTAACAAGTTTAACCTGACGCATTCTGCAGCATTTTACCTGTGTTTCTAACACGTTTAACCTGATGCATTCTGCAGCATTTTACCTGTGTTTCTAACACGTTTAACCTGATGCATTCTGCAGCATTTTACCTGTGTTTCTAACAAGTTTAACCTGACGCATTCTGCAGCATTTTACCTGTGTTTCTAACACGTTTAACCTGACGCATTCTGCAGCATTTTACCTGTGTTTCTAACACGTTTAACCTGATGCATTCTGCAGCATTTTACCTGTGTTTCTAACACGCTTAACCTGATGCATTCTGCAGCATTTTACCTGTGTTTCTAACACGTTTAACCTGATGCATTCTGCAGCATTTTACCTGTGTTTCTAACAAGTTGAACCTGATGCATTCTGCAGCATTTTACCTGTGTTTCTAACAAGTTAAATTTTATGCATTCTGCAGCACTCATATTTTCAGTATTCACTTTGTGCTACTGATTATACTGTACCACTATACAGATCCAACCTATCATGTCAATCTAGTATAAAGATATATCAGTTTAAAAATATTACATGTCTGACAGGGTGACAGTAAAATTGTCAACTTGAGGAAATAGTCAACTGAGGCGAAATTTTTACAAACAAGATGTTTCATTAACTTAAAAAGCATGAATTCAATTTCAATGAAACTTTGGGACATTGTTACATATCAGGTGGGTAAGAAGCCTATTGATTTTGGGAAATTCCCATCACATTTCAAGATTACAAAAAAGACATTTCCATACAGTAACTTAAAATTAGAATGTTTGCATTTGATTTCAATGAAACTTTAGAATATTGTTACATATAAGGTAGCTAATTAGATGCCTGTTGAGGAATTCCATTAGAAACCAAGTTCACCAGTTTACAAAAAAAATGTAATTGAAGCAGTGTATCAGTAATAGCTAGATCAACTTTTTCTAGTTTAAAAATACAATGCATAGTTAGATAATATTTATGTAAAACAAAGCAGTTTTTATATCAAAATAATGGTTGATTTGTTGCAGGAAACCCAGACAAATGTGATTTAGCTGTGTTATACTGCAAGTCTCAGGTAAGCTGACATGTGGTTTAGCTGTATAACTTTCTGTTTTATACAGCAAGTCTCAGGTAAGCTGACAAATGTGAGTTTGTCATGTTATGCTGCAAGTATCAGGTAAGCTGACAAATGTGATTTATCTGTGTTATACTTCAAGTCTCAGGTAAGCTGAAAAATGTGATTTAGCTGTGTTATACTGCAAGTCTCAGGTAAGCTGAAAATGTGATTTAGCTGTGTTATACTGCAAGTCTCAGGTAAGCTGACAATGCAATTTATCTGTGTTATACAGGAAATTCTTGGGAAAGAAGTCACTATTTTGATTGGCTACATCATACCTGAATTTAGCCTATCAAAAGCTCGCTTTCATTCACAACTTGGTAAAGGGATATCCCGATGTCGATTGTCAACAAACCAAACGAATGTGTTTTATAGACCATGTGAAAATCAGTGTATGTTGTACAGTAGTGTTCATTGTTTGTTATTACCGGGTTATTTATTAGTTGCCTTAAGTTTTCTTCCCACTCAAGAATGAGTAAGAATGACTACTGCCAAACACTTGCTTCTTTCAAGCAATTTCATTAGTTGTATTTTGAAGTTTTGACACCATATGAAATTTTTCTAGCCCAGGAATTTCCTGGCTAAGTTGGTCAGGGTTTCATGGACACCTGTGGACTCAGAAACCCTGACTTGTTAGGATGCAAGTAAGCTGGCAATTTAATTTAACTGTGTTATACTGCAAGTCTCAGGTAAGCTGAAAAATGTGATTTAGCTGTGTTATACTGCAAGTCTCAGGTAAGCTGAAAATGTGATTTAGCTGTGTTATACTGCAAGTCTCAGGTAAGCTGAAAAATGTGATTTAGCTGTGTTATACTGCAAGTCTCAGGTAAGCTGAAAAATGTGATTTAGCTGTGTTATACTGCAAGTCTCAGGTAAGCTGACAAATGTGATTTAGCTGTGTTATACTTCAAGTCTCAGATAAGCTGACAAATGTGATTTAGCTGTGTTATACTGCAAGTCTTAGGTAAGCTGACCATGTGATTTAGCTGTGTTATACTGCAAGTCTTAGGTAAGCTGACAAATGTGATTTAGCTGTGTTATACTTCAAGTCTCAGATAAGCTGACAAATGTGATTTAGCTGTGTTATACTGCAAGTCTTAGGTAAGCTGACAAATGTGATTTAGCTGTGTTATACTGCAAGTCTCAGGTAAGCTGACAAATGTGATTTAGCTGTGTTATACTTCAAGTCTCAGGTAAGCTGACACATGTGATTTAGCTGTGTTATACTTCAAGTCTCAGATAAGCTGACAAATGTGATTTAGCTGTGTTATACTGCAAGTCTTAGGTAAGCTGACAAATGTGATTTAGCTGTGTTATACTGCAAGTCTCAGGTAAGCTGACAAATGTGATTTAGCTGAGTTATACTGCAAGTCTTAGGTAAGCTGACCATGTGATTTAGCTGTGTTATACTGCAAGTCTTAGGTAAGCTGACCATGTGATTTAGCTGTGTTTTACTGCAAGTCTCAGGTAAACTGACAATTGTTTCATGTAATGCAAGACATGTGTTCACTTTAAAGCAGTCCTTTGTAGACATTATTGTTTACGTATGTATTAAAAGAAGTCCATTTTAATAAGTGATCGACTGATGAGATCTTCTGAACGTCCAGTGATTAGTATTTCCAGGAAGGCAAATCAATTTACAATGTATATGTTAGTGTACATTATATATTACTGCAGCATGTTATGTTTTACAGAGCCAGGCTGACAGTATATGTGCTTCAATAGGACAGTGCTTTCAGATGGCATACCAAGACGCCACTATGATGCTACTACAACAAACAATTAAAGATGCATCAAGGGTGTCTAAAACATCATCATCAGGTAAGACTTTCCAGGTCATCTGAGTTTTACATATTTATTAATATAAATTTCAATAATATGTACAAAATACATCATACAGAGAATAACATACAGGATTCGGAAATAAGCATGTAAGCTTTTGTTAATCCGTCTCCTTACAATTCCGACAAAATGTAATATCAAAACTATAAGCATGCTTAGAGAATGAATAGAAATAGAAAAAGGACATGTAAATGTTGTAAGGAAGTGTAATCAATAAAAGAAACAGTCAATGTGAAAATGGAAATGATGGGGAATAGTGAAATAGAGTTAAAAAAAGCGTTTGCTTTGAACAATATATTTTTGAACAAGATTAAAGACATTAATATTTTCATCGAATGTTAGAAAATCTGACCCATACAATAATAAGTCAACATCGACAGGTTTGTTTAAATTAAGAGTATGTATGGTACTTATAACATTCAAAAAGAAAATGATAGGTTGATTCGACATGACCACATGTACATTTTGGAGAATCCACAAGGTTTCGCAGAAACAGGTGTTCATTTAGTGAACTACTGTTCATACGAAGCCTTGCATGTAGAATCTGCCCTTTTCGAGTTCTGACGTAATAGTATTTTGGGGTTACTTTGCTACGAGTCTCCAATTTATTTTAAAATATACTTAATGAGGTAGACCTTCTTACATCTAATGAATGGCAAATTATTCCACATGTTAATGGTCGCAGGCAGAAAATATTCAGAGTAGAAGTTTGTTCTGTCGATCACCAATTGAACTAGGAACAAGTTCCCATAAATAATTTGGGGATTCCTTGTTTATAGTCTTATATAATTGAATAAGTCTATGTTTTTCCCTCCTAGCCAAAAGTGTTTCCCAACCCGTTTCTTGATAAAGTTTTTCTAACGACGTCAATTTTGTCCCTCCCTTAACAATGCGCATAGCATCTATCTGGACACTCTCTAACTTGTTTACTAAGTATTGTGTATAGTTATGCCATACCACATCGCCATATTCCAGAATTGGTCTACTATAAGAAAACTAAATTCTCTCCAGGACATACCTGTCAAGGACAAATCGTACCCTACGAAGGAAATTAACTCTATTATAAGCTTTTTTAACAATGTAATTAATGTGGTCATGCCAAGAACCATTACTTGAAAAATAAATGCCTAAGTGTTTATGTGAAGCAACTTCTTGAATATTGAGCATGTCCATAACAATAGGTGGATGAATTGGCTTGACTGATTTACGAGATATAGTTATCGTTTCAGTTTTATGTGGGTTAAATTGTACCAACCACTTTTCTGACCAGCTATTAATTTTAGCTAGATCCCTATTTAATATGTCAGCAGCGACTTCGGGACTATCTACTATTATATAAATGCTAGTGTCGTCTGCAAAAAGCTTAACACAAGCATTAATATCTTCTACAATATCATTAATAAATAAAAGAAACAATAAAGGCCCCAAAATGGAACCCTGAGGAACACCTGCATTAATAGATGTCCAGTCAGAACTACCACCGCTTAAAACCACTCTTTGTTCCCTCCCTGAAAGATAGTTTTTAAAACAGAGTAATAAATTTCATGTTGGTCAAGGTTGGTACTGGTGACATTTACCTGATTAGGTAAGATTTTCAAAGTCATCTTCATGTTGGTCAAGGTTATTATTGGTGACATTTACCTGTCATCAGGTAGGCCTTTCTAGGTCATCCTCATGTTGGTCAAGGTTGATACTGGTGACATTAACCTGTCATCAGGTAAGACTTTCTAGGTCATCCTCATGTTGGTCAAGGTTGATAATGGTGACATTTACCTGTCATCAGGTAAGACTTTCTAGGTCATCTTCATGTTGGTCAAGGTTGATACTGGTGACATTTACCTGTTATCAGGTAAGACTTTCCAGGTCATCTTCCATGGTCAAGGTTGGTACTGGTGACATTTACCTGATTAGGTAAGACTTTCAAAGTCATCTCATGTTGGTCAAGGTTATTATTGGTGACATTTACCTGTCATCAGGTAGGCATTTTTAGGTCATCCTCAAGTTGGTCAAGGTTGATACTGGTGACATTTACCTGTCATCAGGTAAGACTTTCTAGGTCATCCTCATGTTGGTCAAAGTTGATACTGGTGACATTTACCTGTTATCAGTTAAGACTTTCCAGGTCATCCTCATGTTAGTCAAGGTTGATACTGGTGACATTTACCTGTCATCAGGTAGGCCTTTCTAGGTCATCCTCATGTTGGTCAAGGTTGATACTGATGACATTTACCTGTCATCAGGTAAGACTTTCTAGGTCACCTTCACGTTGGTCAAGGTTGATACTGGTGACATTTACCTGTTATCAGGTAAGACTTTCTGGGTCATCTTCATGTTGGTCAAGGTTGATACTGGTGACATTTACCTGTCATCAGGTAAGACTTTTCAGGTCATCTTCATGTTGGTCAAGGTTGGTACTGGTGACATTTACCTGATTAGGTAAGACTTTCAAAGTCATCTCATGTTGGTCAAGGTTATTATTGGTGACATTTACCTGTCATCAGGTAGGCATTTCTAGGTCATCCTCATGTTTGTCAAGGTTGATACTGGCGGCATTTACTTGTCATCAGCTAAGACTTTCTAGGTCATCCTCATGTTGGTCAAAGTTGATACTGGTGACATTTACCTTTTATTAGGTAAGACTTTCCAGGTCATCTTCATGTTGGTCAATGTTGATACTGGTGACATTTACCTGTTATCAGTTAAGACTTTCCAGGTCATATTCATGTTGGTCAAGGTTGGTATTGGTGACATTTACCTGTCATCGGGTAGGCTTTTCTAGGTCATCCTCATGTTGGTCAAGGTTGATACTGATGACATTTACCTGTCATCATTTAAGACTTTCTAGGTCACCTTCATGTTAGTAAAGGTTGATACTGTGACATTTATCTGTCATCAGGTAAGACTTTCTAGGTCATCCTCATGTTGGTCAAGGTTGATACTGGTGACATATACATGTCATCAGGTAAGACTTTCTATGTCATCTTCATGTTGGTCAAGTTGATACTGGTGAAATTTACCTGTCATCAGGTAGGTTTTTCTAAGTAATCCTCATTTTGGTCAAGGTTGATACTGATGACATTTACCTGTCATCAGGTAAGACTTTCTATGTCATCTTCATGTTGGTCAAGGTTGATACTGGTGACATTTACCTGTCATCAGGTAAGACTTTCTAGGTCATCCTCATGTTAATCAAGGTTGAGACTGGTGACATTTACCTGTCATCAGGTAGGCCTTTCTCGGTCATCCTCATGTTGGTCAAGGTTGATACTGGTGACATTTACCTGTCATCAGGTAAGACTTTCTAGGTCATCCTCATGTTAGTCAAGGTTGATACTGCAGACATTTACCTGTTTCTGTAACTTCATTCTATTTTTATCACAAATTTTAGACAGTATCTACAATTTTTTTTAAAAGTCAAATTTCCAACAATTGTAAGTTTTTTAAGCCAATTAGAAATTACCATATGGGAATAAGGGTGAAAATGTTAAACATTTTCTCTGATACTGCTTGTAAGCACAACCCCTCCAAAACTACTTGATAAAATTTAATGAACTTAGCATAAAGGAAGTACATTATATGTAGATGTGCATGAAGGATTTTTATTGACCTCGGATATATTACCTCTGATTGTGGTATAAAAAGTAAAATACTTCTCTTTTTCAGACTCGGGAACAATTAATACTGACAGCCAACAAGAAGTTCCGTCATTGTAAGTGAACATTTACCTTTAGTTATTTGGTGTTTATATTACCAAAATAAATACACACATTTTATGAGTTTATGTTTCTGTCCATTGTGAGCTGTAAAGATACAAGTTATTAATTCTTCCCACAATCTCTGTTTACCGTCATTTAATTTTTTTTAACATGATTACAAGTGTTGTTTTATTATGTGATTTTTTGCACTGCAATCTATACTTTTTAGCTCACCTGACCCAAAGGGTCATGTGAGCTATTGTTATCACATTGCGTCCGTTGGCGTCGTCATCGTCGTCGTCGTTGTCGTCGGCGTCTGTAAACTTTTTACATTTTAATCTTCTTCTCTGAAACTACTTGGCCAATTGAAACCAAACTTGGCCATAGAGTTCATTGGATGGACCTTTACAAAGTTTGTGTTTTTTTTTATTTTGATTGGTAAACCAATATGGCCGCTACCGCAGGACTTAGTTTAACATAGGACCCTATGGGAAAAAGTTTTTAAAGGCTTCTTCTCTGAAACCGGTTAATCAATGGAAACAAAAACGTACTAGCAATATTGTTTGGATGGTCCTCTATAAAGTTTATGTTTTTTTTATGGCAATTGGAAATTCAAAATGGCCACTACCGCAGGACTTAGTTTAACATCGGACCCTATGGGAAAAAGTTTTTAATGGCTTCTTCTCTGAAACAGGTTAATCAATGGAAACAAAAACTTACTAGCAATATTGTTTGGATGGTCCTCTATAAAGTTTATGTTTTTTATGGCAATTGGAAATTCAAAATGGCCTCCACGTCCGCAGGACTTAGTTCAACATAGGACCATATGGGCAAATAAAAAAAATCTTCTCTATACAACCAGTTAACCAATGAAACAAAGCTTTCTAGTAATATTGTTTGGATGGTCCTATTTAAAGTTTATTGAAAATTACAGGACTTACTTAACATCAGGGAAATGCCATCTTCATTGCCTATAAAATCAGGTGAGCGATACAGGCTCTTAGGAGCCTCTGGTTATTTCAAATATGCATTTCTAAAAGTTCGGTTTACCATCAAGCAGTCAAAGGGAGTTAGGTTATTATTTATTGTAGGATTTTACTGTTTGTCTGGTTTCCTTACCTTTGACACCTAAAACTTGGATACAGTTTTAAACTCTTTCATTTGCACTGACAACAATAGATGTGCTAAATGTATGTAAATTACAAATATATTAGATTGGTTTCGCCAAATTTTAAGCCAGACATATTTTGTTTAGTTTTTCCAAATCAGACCAGGAGTTAAAAGAACCTAGACAACACAGGACTCCAAGCGTTGGAGAAAACAGTGAAACCGGAAGTAGTCGGCATGCTTTATTGGTAAAGGAGTACATGAAAGAGGTATTTCATTATATTTATATATTTATTTTTATTGTATTCACTATAGTTTAACTTTTGTTAGACTATACCATAACCTTTCTGCATAAATATACTACTTATATTTTTATGCCCCCGCGACGACATGTCGGGGGGCATTAAGTTTTACTCATGTACGTCCGGACAAATTTCCGTCAAGCTTTTCTCAGAAACTGTTCATGAGAACAATTTGAAATTTGGCAGGGTGGTTCAGTATCACAAGTTGTACGTCCTAAGCGACTTTCAGACCTGTCGGACAACTACTTCCTGTTTGCGACTGGACCGATATGAAAATGTGTTACCACTAGTATGGAAATTTCCGTCAAGCTTTTCCCGGAAACCGTACATCAGAACAATTTGAAACTTGGCAGGGTGGTTCAGTATCACAAGTTGTACGTCCTAAGCGACTTTCAGACCTCTCCGACAACTACTTCCTGTTTGCGACTTGGCTGATATGAAAATGTGTCAACACTAGTATGAAAATTTCCATCAAGCTTTTCTCAGAAACTGTACATGAGAACAATTTGAAATTTGGCAGGGTGGTTCAGTATCACAAGTTGTACGTCCTAAGCGACTTTCAGACCTGTCGTACAACTACTTCCTGTTTGCAACAGGGCGGATATGAAAATGTGTTACCACTAGTATGAAAATTTCCGTCAAGCTTTTCTCAGAAACCGTACATGAGAACAATTTGAAATTTGGCAGGGTGGTTCAGTATCACAAGTTGTACGTCCTAAGCGACTTTCAGCCCTGTCGGACAACTACTTCCTGTTTGGGACTTCATTTAGCGGGGGCAGCCATGTCCCATGGACACATTCTTCAATTTTTTTATTACAATTCAAAACGTGTTTCTTTGAATGTGTTCAAGTGAAGTGGCATAAGTGAGGAATGTTTATTAGGGCCCTGACACTTTGTGGCGGACGCCCTATTGTGATCAGTCTGTCCGTCCGTCCATCCATCCAAAACTAATCGTGTCCGTGCTGTAACTTTATTATCTTTTGAGGTAGGCTTTTGATATTTGGAATGTGGGTAGATAATATCAAGGTGATGTGTCACATACCATGGTTGCTGACCTTTGACCTTGAACTTTGACCTTAGGTCACATTATTGCTTTCTGAATGACAAATTCATATCCGGGCTGTAACTTTTTGATCTTCTGAGGTAGGCTTTTGATATTCAGAATGTGAGTAGATAATATCAAGGCGATGTGTCACATACTGTGGTTGATCACCTTTTACATTGAACTTTGGCCTTAAGGTCACATTATTGCTTTCTGCACGACAAATTCATGTCCAGGTTGCAACTTTTTCATCTTTCGGGGTAGGCTTCTATTTGGAATGTGAGTAGATAATATCACGGCGATGTGTCACATACCATGGTTTTTGACCTTGAACTTTGACCTTAGGTCAGATTATTGCTTTCTGAATGACAAATTCATGTCCGGGCTGCATCTTGTGTATCTTTTGAGGTAGGCTTTTTATTTTTTGGAATGTGGGTAGATAATATCAGGGCGATTTGTCGCATACAATGGTTTCTGACCTTTGACCTTGACCTTAAGGTCCGCAGGGCCCACAGAGATGGGTACCATCTCACTGATATCTAATTATATTATCTTCGCTAGCCAAGGGTTACGATCCGATACTCTTATCTTCACCCTTGGCAGATTGAGCCGGATTTTTTTGTCTGTCCGCTACCGGCATTTATTGGTTCCAGCTGAGTCTAGCTGCGTCCAATCAGAACGCTCGATACTACTGATCACGCATTACTAACATGTGCGATTGAAAAACCACATGGCAGCGTGTTACGGAATACATTCGTAGGTTAAAGATTTTCCACTACCCGTTCTTGTCCCTACGAAAACATCTTTTCCCTGCATTAAAGCTTCGATCGCATCCTTCTGATTTTGGGTTAAAGAATCTATTTTGAATAATTCACATATTAGTTTTGGAAAGTCACTGGGCGCAGCCATAACTTCTTACAAAACTTGCATAATACCTTTCTTTTGATTGGCTAAAAATGATGTAATTCATATAGGCGGAGTTTAAGTTTTCTGATTTATTCCGATAGATGTCGCTAGGCGGGAAATACGATTTTATGGCTCAATCTGCCAAGGGTGAAGATAAGAGTATCGGATCGTAACCCTTGGCTAGCGAAGATGAATTATATATGCTACCACTTATCAATTCAGTGCTGCAAATTGGTTTCAGCAGCCATGTAAAAGCATGTAAAACACTTCTTCTATGTAAAGCTGTAAAACTGTAAACTGCTAAATAAAATAAACTCACTAAATTCCTGTTTAACCATGACAAGTTGAAAACATGAATTAAACTAGAGGCTCCCAGGAGCCTGTATCGCTCACCTGAACCTGAAACCAAACAACCCTTTTTTATCCAGCTTTTCTTTGCTATAAGGAATTGCCCAACACTTCTGCAAAAATCATTAATTTTGACCTTTTAAGGGAAATAACTCCTATAAGTAGGATCTTTTGATGGTTAGAGGGAGAAGGGAGGTTCACTTCAAATTTGCGGAAACATTGCATACATCATCTTTAGGATGTCCTCTACCAAAAATGTCTAAATCATGACACCTGACTACCTACATAGCTACGTTGAATTAAAATAGAAAAAATGAAAAAAGGGGGGGGTCGAGAGAGTTTTCGACTGATAGTTAAAAAAGTATAACAGGTACAGAAAATTTGAAGTGAACCTACCTTCTCCCTCTAACCATCAAAAGGTCCTCCTTAGAGGAGTTATTTCACTTAAAAGGTCAAAATTAATGATTTTGCAGAAGTGTTGGGCAATTCCTTATAGCAAAGAAAAGCTTGATAAAAAAGGGTTGTTTGGTTTCAGGTTCAGGTGAGCGATAAAGGCTCCTGGGAGCCTCTAGTTTCTATTTTAATCCAACGTAGCTATGTAGGTAGTCAGGTGTCATGATTTGCACAATTGTGGTAGAGGACATCCTAAAGATGATGTGTGCAATGTTTCAAAGCAGTCCTTTCATTGGTTTAAGAGGAGAAGATTTTTTAAAATCAAGTAAAATTGATTAAAAAAATGGTTCAAGGAGAATAATTCTTAAACGGTTCATCAGACAATCTTGACCCTAAAGTCATTTTTGTAGCCCTCATAGAGCAGAACAATTAAGCAATTCTAACTTTTTCTCTAGTTCTAATAATGTTCAAGATTTTGAGGCAAAAATGTTAAAAATAATCAATTTCGACAATTAAAGGGCAATAACTCCTATAAGGAGTCATCATACAACTTCAACCCAATGGAGTGTTTCGTAGAGCTTTTGATGCAGATGAAGGCATGTCTCTTCGGCTTTCCTGTATCTGTTACACTTTTTTAAATATAATCCAAAAACTGTATTTTACCGCCCCCCCTCCCCATCCTATTTTTAGCCATGGTGGCCATGTTGGTTAATCTGCAGCCATGGTTGGTGCAAACTTGGTTGAGGACATTTGACAGATGATGTGTTCAAAGTTTCAAAGCAGTACTTTCAGTTGTTTCAGAGGAGATTTTAAAAAATCAATTAAAACTGATTAAAAAAAACAGTTCAAAGGGAATAACTCTTAAACGGTTAATCAGACAATATGGAGTCTTCAGTCATTTTTGCAGCCCTTATAGAGCAGAACAATTAAGCAATGCTAACTTTTTCTCTAGTTCTAATAATTTTCAAGATTTTGAGGCAAAAATGGCAAAAATCATCAATTTTGACAATTAAAGGGCAATAACTCCTACAAGGAGTCATCATACAACTTTGACCCAATGGAGTGTTTTGTAGAGCTCTAGATGCTGAAGAAGGAAGGTCTGTTCGGTTTTCCTGTATCTGTTATACTTTTTGAACTACAAGCAAAAAACTGTATTTTGACCCCTCTGTTCTATTTTTAGCCATGGCGGCCATGTTGGTTGGTCTGAGGCCATGATTTGGGCAAACTTGGTAGAGGGCATTTTACTGATGATGTATGCAAAGTTTCAAAGTAATCCCTTCAGTGGTTTTGGAGGAGAAGATTTTTGAAGAAAAGTTAACGACGATGACGGATGCCAAGTGATGGCAATAGCTCACATGACCCTTCGGGTCAGGTGAGCTAACAATGAGATAAATTGACATCACTCTGACATAAGATTCTTCTGTATCCTCTTGTCTGTAAGAAACCATTGCATTTGCTGTAAAATAATTGACTATTATAATGATTTTATCACATTACTTAAGCATTTAGAATGATTATGTCTCCCCGACTTCATGGAGAACATATTGTTTTTGGCCTGTCTGTAGTGCTGCCTGTCTGTCCGTCTGTCAGTCACAAAGTTATTCCGCTCAACTCCTCTGAAACTACTCAATCAAATTTTACGAAACTTGATTTGTAACAAGTACACCATATGTTGTTGTGCCTATTACCAGGATATTCTGAACCTCAAAATTTTGTGGCAGTTATGGCCCTTTGTATATTTTCCAAAAATTCCTCATAAATCATAGTTTCTTCTCAACTCCTCTGAAACTACTGAACTAAATTTTATGAAACTTGGTTGGTAGCAAGTAAACCATATTCAGTTGTGCATATTACCAGGAAAATTTTTATTAAAAAAATTTTGTGGGAGTTATAGCTCTGTGAACATGACTTTTCCAGAAATTCCTAACAAATCACGATTTCCACTCAACTCCCATGAAACTACTGCACCAAATTTTATGAAACTTGGTAGGTAGCAAGTACACGATATTTATTGCATATTACATGGTATGTAGCAAGTACACCATATTTATTGCATATTACCAGGAAATTTTTACCCTCAAAATTTTGTCGGGGTTATTGGACTATGAACTTATAGTTTGCTGTAAACCCACATGGGCAAGGGGGGAGACATCAGTTTTGTATGCAAAAACAAACTTTAATTCTAAGATTAGTGGTATACTATTTTACCCTTGTCCGTTCGTTCGTTGCGCCATCTATCCGTAAGAAATTTTTGTAGCAGTTTTCTAAGCAACTATAGGATGCAGAAGCCTGATATTTTGGATATTCCTTTATCCTATAGTACCATATGGTGTATAGTGATTTTATGCTCCTTGATCATCTACTTCCTGTTTACAAAAACTTTTGAAAGTCATATTTATGAAAGCAGGGATATCACTTTGAGAATTAGCTCACAGACTTACCTTGCTCTGATAACAGTAATTGGGAGTTGTAAATATTTATGGACACATTATAGATATAAATTAAAGTTTGTTATTTATTTGGGTATATTTAATATTTAAAGGTATTCTGATTGGTTAATACTGATCCACAGACATACAGAATATTCACTGGACAGAATTTTATGTATATTTGTCCCAAGACAAATGATATTTCACAGCCTTATCTAAATCATTGTGTACACTCTGATTTTTTCAGCTTCCCAAATTTTTCACTGTTGAAGAGTTGCTGCAATTTAGTAAACTGTTTCAAGCTTTGAATGATCCACTTAATGCAGACATAGCAGACATCTGTGATGAAATCTACATACTGTATGGACCTGAGAGAAAGCACCTAATTAGAGGTAATTGAAATGTCCGATCATGGACTGACATGTAAATGTACGTGAACTGAGAAAATACTGGAAACAATATTTTGTGAAGTGAGTGCGGCACTTTAATTTTGTTCTGCCTTTTCAGGATTATGTCCCTTTATTAACTAATGTTTTTTGGCCTTTTCAGGATTATGTCCCTTTATTAACTAATGTTTTTTTCTGCCTTTTCAGGATTATGTCCCTTTATTAACTAATGTTTTTTTCTGCCTTTTTCAGGATTATGTCCCTTTATTAACTAATGTTTTTCCGCTTTTTCAGGATTATGTCCATTTATTCCTAGTAAACACTACCAGTATTTTGAGAGATATTTAAAGGAAAAAGATTTAGATACATCTGAAAATGGACACAGTACTCTCTCCAGTAGACATAGTTATAATGGGATCTACACGTAAGTACTATTTTAATAAATTGTTTACTTGTTGACGAATCGACCAATATACATATGCTGAAGTAAACAAAATATTAAGAAATCTATTTTGGTGGCATTCAACTACTTGCTTTTATTCAAATGTGAATCAACACAACATTGCCCATTAAAATTTGTCAGTCATCATTGTTGTTGGCATTTTTGTTGTCATCATAAACTTTTATATTTTCATCGTCTTCTCCAGACCCACTGTGTCAACAAAGTATCTGGGTACTTGGGGTTTGTCTAAATGAAGGGCCACATCCTCTTCAGAGTGGAGATAATTAAGTAATTGTTAAAATATAATGTTACAATTTTAGAATCCCTGAACTATTAATTATGATACGTTCACTTAAAATTGGCACAAAGTATCCTTAGGTGAAGGGATTCAAGTGATGGCACAAAGTATCCTTAGGTGAAGGGATTCAAGTGAAGGCACAAAGTATCCTTACCGTTGACGTTTGTGGTACAACTTTAAATAATAATGCCTTCTGAAAAAGTAAATGCACTTTTTTTTATCACATGTTATTTATGGCCCTTTCACAATTGGCTACTGATTTTATAAGTTATCAATCTAAACTTAACTTGATTTGTTGTCTTCACTTCTCATTTGCAATGTGCACTGTTTTGCTTAGCATTATCATGTGACATTAAGGTTTACCATTTTAATTTCAGGGTCTAGAGAGACGGTATTTTTATGAAAAAATAAATCACAAGTGTTTATCACAGTCCAAATGGCTATTAACTTATTTCAATTACCGGTAAATAGGCTCTTAAAGGACTTATTGTGTAATGTGCCTGGTTGAGTTTATATATTTGTAAAGACAATAACCTATCTGTCTTCTTTTTTATTTAATTGTCTTAGTTTTTTCCAAGTTTTTCAGACTCACTACAAACGCATGAAATACAGACAGTGGTATCCCACTCAAATAGTTAATGCTCTGAAGTGTTCGAAAAATTAATGTATTTCACCATATAATGCCTGAAATTCTTAGTTTTCGAAAACACCTTACGTTTATTTCTTATACACTATTAACACTATGTTCAAGTTTGTATGCTTCAATAAAAAGTAGAGGCATGGATAAATACTGGGTGAAAACGTAACTCTGGGTTATTATTGAATTCAGTATAAAAGAAGTATTTTGTTTTTTTATCTAAGTTAAACACCTTAGACTACCATGATTGTTAAAGTATAAATGGGAAGATAAATAAATAATGGGTACAATATGTTGTCAAAATATTATAAAATATTCTTCTCAGGTACTATTGTGCTAATTTCCAACATTGACCAAAATTTTCACTGGTTTTATTTTGTTTAAGTAAAGGTCATGTTCTCTTCAAAGGAGAGATAAAAATTGGCTAAATATGATGTCAAAATTTTAAACACTTGTAAGGTACTGTTGTGCTAATTACATCCAAAGGCTGCTTTTTCTGCAAAGAAGATAGAAAAACTAATACAAGTTTAATGAAATAAACTACATGTACTAAAAAAAATGCATCTACAAACATCTAATGCATGCAATTTCAAATTTGTTCAAGCCATTGCTCCAAATGTAAAACTGTGGAGACAGTAGTTATTTCCTTATAAACAAAATATAGTTAATGCTGTTATCTGACTTGGATAACTAGTCTCATTACATATTTATTTGGAATGGATAGCTGGACTCTTGTGAGCATTATGGCTCATGTGTGTCTTATTGCAGTTATCATTGTTTTTTGTACTTCCAGTTCAGTAAGAAATATTTGTAATTCCCAATAGTACAGTGCACTTGTTTGATGCATGTATGTTTAAGGCTTTTGAAGAGCATTTGTCAGTATGAAATTTTTTTGGTAAAATGGTTTGACATTTTGTTTAGGCGACACCATTACAGACAAGGTAAGACAGGCAATCAATAGATTACTAGTCATTTAATAGCAGACTTCAGGAGATGTGTGGCTAAATACAAAATATCTTCAGATATTATATTTTTTCATACTCACAGTTGTATATATTCTTCATCACGGTATAATATTCACTGCATTTTCTCTTGGTTATCAATGTAATATGATAACAAAGTTAAGGTTAAATTCCTCTTTGATTTAAATGGTTACAGTAGCAGGAAGGTCATTAAAGGTCAGGGGTCACATTGCTGAACACACATAAAACCAATTGACTACTCAGATTTAACCTTTAACCTATGTAAGACTACACTTTACAGTTGACCTTTGACTGTCCTATGTAAGACAACACTTTACAGTTGACCTTTGACCATCCTATGTAAGACAACACTTTACACTTGACCTTTGACCGTCCTTTGTAAGACTACACTTTACAGTTGTCCTTTTACCGTCCTTTGTAAGACTACACTTTACAGTTGACCTTTGACCGTCCTTTGTAAGACTACACTTTACAGTTGTCCTTT
Organism: Limnoperna fortunei; assembly: GCA_944474755.1. Taxonomy (NCBI): domain Eukaryota; kingdom Metazoa; phylum Mollusca; class Bivalvia; order Mytilida; family Modiolidae; genus Limnoperna; species Limnoperna fortunei. Next base: position 5,593,034 of record OX104111.1, read on the forward strand.
GACCGTCCTTTGTAAGACAACACTTTACAGTTGACCTTTGACCGTCCTTTGTAAGACAACACTTTATAGTTGACCTTTGACCGTCCTTTGTAAGACAACACTTTACAGTTGACCTTTGATCGTCCTATGTAAGACAACACTTTACAGTTGACCTTTGACTGTCCTATGTAAGACAACACTTTACAGTTGACCTTTGACTGTCCTATGTAAGACTACACTTTACAGTTGTCCTTTGACCGTCCTTTGTAAGACAACACTTTACAGTTGACCTTTGACCGTCCTATGTAAGACAACACTTTACAGTTGACCTTTGATCGTCCTATGTAAGACAACACTTTACAGTTGACCTTTGACTGTCCTATGTAAGACAACACTTTACAGTTGACCTTTGACTGTCCTATGTAAGACAACACTTTACAGTTGTCCTTTGACCGTCCTATGTAAGACAACACTTTACAGTTGACCTTTGACTGTCCTATGTAAGACAACAGTTTACAGTTGACCTTTGGCCGTCCTTTGTAAGACAACACTTTACAGTTGACCTTTGACTGTCCTATGTAAGACAACACTTTACAGTTCACCTTTGACCGTCCTATGTAAGACAACACAACACTTAACAGTTGACCTTTGACTGTCCTATGTAAGACAACACTTTACAGTTGACCTTTGACTGTCCTATGTAAGACAACACTTTACAGTTGACCTTTGACTGTCCTATGTAAGACAACACTTTACAGTTGACCTTTGACTGTCATATGTAAGACAACACTTTACAGTTGACCTTTGACCGTCTTTTGTAAGACAATGCTTTACAGTTGTCCTTTTACCGTCCTATGTAAGACAACACTTTACAGTTGACCTTTGACCGTCCTATGTAAGACAACACTTTACAGTTGACCTTTGACTGTCCTATGTAAGACAACACTTTATAGTTGACCTTTGACTGCCCTATGTAAGACAACACTTTATAGTTGACCTTTGACCATCCTATGTAAGACTACACTTTACAGTTGACCTTTGACTGTCCTTTGTAAGACAACACTTTACAGTTGACCTTTGACTGTCCTATGTGAGACAAAATTTTATAGTTGTCCTTTGACCGTCCTATGTAAGACAACACTTTACAGTTGACCTTTGACTGTCCTATGTAAGACAACACTTTACAGTTGACCTTTGACCGTCCTATGTAAGACAACACTTTACAGTTGTCCTTTGACCGTCCTATGCAAGACTAAACTTTACAGTTGACCTTTGACTGTCCTATGTGAGACAACAATTTATAGTTGACCTTTGACCGTCCTATGTAAGACAACACTTTACAGTTGTCCTTTGACCGTCCTTTGTAAGACTACACTTTACAGTTGACCTTTGACTGTCCTGTGAGACAACACTTTATAGTTGACCTTTGACCGTCCTATGTAAGACTACACTTTATAGTTGTCCTTTGACCGTCCTATGTGAGACAACACTTACAGTTGACCTTCAACTGTCCTATGTAACACAACACTACAATTAACCTTTGACCAACCTATGTAAGAAAACACTTAACAGTTGACCTTTGACCGTCCTATGGAAGACATTTTACAGTTGACCTTTGATCGTCCTTTGTAATACAACACCTTATAGTTGAGATGTAGTTTTATGTGTACACGCTATTCATTAAATTAAATTTGATGTTCTTGTTAAGTCATCCCTTTATGAGAAAATTCTGCTTAAAGATAAAGAAAGTATAAAAATGTTCTCTCTATGTAGCATCTTAATGGATAGAAGGTATTTTTCATCTTGAAAATGAAAACAAAAGTAGAATATATGGTATATTTCAAGTAGAGTACTTTTAACATCAGCAAATAGGCTTTCTCCTTTTATCATTATTAATGACAAATCTTGCCTTAGTCATAAATATTTTCTCTCTAACAGTAGGGCAATTTACACATCTTCCTTAGGAGTATAGTTAGTTGGAAACTTTTCCATCCATAAACTATTTGGAACCACAGTTGGTATACATCATCGATTTTTTGTCTCGCCAGCGACGAAAGTCGCTGGAGGCGAGACATATGTATGGGATTCCGGCGACGGAGGCGGCGTAAACCCTTGACATCTTGCTTCATGTATTTGTCAGCCCAAGCCCTAGGTCCATCAAATTTGGTCCAGAGGTAGCTTATGATGAGTACTTGCCAGTTAGTCACCTGACCTTGACCTCAATTTCACGGTCCAGTGACTACGTTAAAGTTTTTGGGTTATGACAGTTCCTCTGTAACTATGCATGGTAGGATGACAATATTTGGTGTATAGGTTGCTGATGACTAGTACATGACTGTCTGGTAGTTGTCACCTGACCTTGACCTCAATTTCACGGTCCAGCAACTACGTTAAATTTTTGGGTTACGACAGTTCCTCTGTAACTATGCATGGTAGGATGACAATATTTGGTGTATAGGTTGCTGATGACTAGTACATGACTGTCAGGTAGTTGTCACCTGACCTTGACCTCAATTTCACGGTCCAGCGACTACGTTAAAGTTTTTGGGTTATGACAGTTCCTCTGTAACTATTCATGGTAGGATGACAATATTTGGTGTATAGGTTGCTGATGACTAGTACATGACTGTCTGGTAGTTGTCACCTGACCTTGACATCAATTTCACGGTCCAGTGACTACGTTAAAGTTTTTGGGTTACGACAGTTCCTCTATAACTATGCATGGTAGGATGACAATATTTGGTGTATAGGTTGCTGATGACCAGTACATGACTGTCTGGTAGGTGTCACCTGACCTTGACCTCAATTTCACGGTCCAGCGACTACATTAAAGTTTTTGGGTTATGACAGTTCCTCTGTAACCACGCATGGTAGGATGACAATATTTGGTATATAGGTTGCTGATGACTAGTACATGACTTTCTGGTAGTTGTCACCTGACTTTGACCTCAATTCCACGGTCCAGCGACTATGTTAAAGTTTTTGGGTTACGGCAGTTAATCTGTTACCATGCATGGTAGGATGACAATATTTAGTATGTAGGTTGCTGATGACTAGTACATGACTGTCTGTTAGGTGTCACCTGACCTTGACCTCAATTTCACGGTGCAGCGACTAAGTTAAATTTTTGGGTTTCGGCAGTTTCTCTGTAACTATGCATGGTGGGATGACAATATTTGGTATATAGGTTGCTGATGAATAGTACATGACTGTCTGGTAGGTGCCACCTAACCTTGACCTCAATTTCATGGTCCAGCGACTACGTTAAAGTTTTTGGTTTACGGCAGTTCCTCTGTAACCATGCATGGTAGGATGACAATATTTGGTATATAGGTGCTGATGAATATTACATGATTGTCTGGTAGGTGTCACCTGACCTTGACCTCAATTTTACGGTCCAGTGACTACATTAAAGTTTTTGGGTTACGACTGTTCCTCTGTAACCATGCATGGTAGGATGACAATATTTGGTATATAGCTTGTGATGACTAGTACATGACTGTCTGGTAGTTGTCACCTGTCCTTTACCTCAATTTCACGGTCCAGTGACTATGTTAAAGTTTTTGTATTAGGACAGTTCCTCTGTAACTATGCATGGTATGGTGACAACATTTGGTATACAGGCCGCTGCTGATATTTAATGCTTATGACGAAATTTATTGTCTTTACTGATGCGGAATGCAGGCGAGACATTTTTCTGTGTCCACACTTGTTACTTTCTAACTTCTGGTTTTTAAAGATATGAAAAATACATCCAGTTAAGATAGCTGTCAGTTCAATGTAATGACAATAATAGGTCCTGTGTAAATTATTGTTTTACTTGCATATTTAACTTCCTTGTTTTTCTGATAACATCAATTTTTTAGTATTATCATTTTATAGCTAAAGATAAATACCAATCACAATGTTTTTTCACAAAACAAATAGGATGTGCTGTAAAAAAAAACAAAAAATTTCTTTCTCTTGACCAATTTTTTTTTTTAATTAGAAAAAAGTTATTTTACCACTTTGTTCACTGGTTTCAAGGCTGGATTTTCATTGGCTATTGGTTTTCATACAAGATACAAACAGCTGTTGATGGTGTTGGTTCCACAAGTGTTTTGATATAGAAAACTTTTCAAATTGTATTCTACTGATCCAAAAACACTACCAAATCATTTTGAACAAAACTTTGCAAGAATGATGCAAGTGAGGTCCATTCAAAAGATTTCTCATGTCATTTTGATATGGAGGTGAGATCCATTAAAAAGACTTTTCATGTAATCTTGATTATGTGATAATTACCACCATGCTCCTCAAAAACAAAAAAAGGCAGTTTCACTAAATTTGCAAATTAAAGGATTTTATTTTTTAAAATGTTGTTCAGCATGTTGACACACAGGCCTTTTTGTATAAGGATGTAATCGAGTCTAACCTTCATTTACGAAAATTGCCCGTTTTACTGTTTAGGGTTTTTTCCCTGGATGCTCTAATTTCCTTCTCCATGAAAAAAATTGATGGCATAATACACGTATAGCTTAAAAAAATTGTCAAAAGTGGCATTAAACACCTTCAAACAAACAAAAATCAATCATTTGCCACAAGAACCTTGTCTAAGTTATTACAACACATTGATGGGAGCTTTGTGATTACTGGTAATATATATTAGGGGGTCATTATTTAACTTTTTGCTTTACATGCTATTATCCTTAGGCTTTGCTTTGTTCCCCTTTGCCCAAAATAAAAAACCCAAACAAACATGTTTAACATTACACTTTCTATATTACATGTATTCAATACAAACTTTTACAAAATTTATTTTATTTCTTTCATTTTACTTTTCTGAAACTTGAAATAGCAATCAGTTTTACTGATGATTATAACTTAATTTACTAGTAATGTTTACAAAAGCAAGTTTAAATATTTGTAATCCTATAAATTTTTAACATATATTTTTCATCTTTAGACAAACTATGTGTTGTGACCTGCGGTGCCACACTTCATTTTTAATTGTATTCGAATCTATAACATAAGATCAGAAATATCTGTCTAAGTTCTTGATTTAGAAATATTTTTCTAGTGAACATTAATTTGAATCTATCTTTAAACTCATCAAATACTCAATTGAATATGGATATTGCAGCTTGAACAAGCTTTATTTTTGTGTGTACATTTTGGAGATAATTTCCAGATATGATTACACTAAATCCTTGCTGTAACTGACCCCAGCAGAAGTTGGTGTCTTTGCTATAATCTACCCTCAAGGTTCACACTGACCCCAGCAGAAGTTGGTGTCAATTTTTAAGGTCTTTACTATAATCTACCCTCAAGGTTCACACTGATCCCAGCAGAAGTTGGTGTCAATTTTTAAGGTCTTTACTATAATCTACCCTCAAGGTTCACACTGATCCCAGCAGAAGTTGGTGTCTTTGCTATAATCTACCCTCAAGGTTCACACTGACCCCAGCAGAAGTTGGTGTCAATTTTTAAGGTCTTTACTATAATCTACCCTCAAGGTTCACACTGACCCCAGCAGAAGTTGGTGTCAATTTTTAAGGTCTTTACTATAATCTACCCTCAAGGTTCACACTGACCCCAGCAGAAGTTGGTGTCAATTTTTAAGGTCTTTACTATAATCTACCCTCAAGGTTCACACTGATCCCAGCAGAAGTTGGTGTCTTTGCTATAATCTACCCTCAAGGTTCACACTGACCCCAGCAGAAGTTGGTGTCAATTTTTAAGGTCTTTACTATAATCTACCCTCAAGGTTCACACTGATCCCAGCAGAAGTTGGTGTCAATTTTTAAGGTCTTTACTATAATCTACCCTCAAGGTTCACACTGATCCCAGCAGAAGTTGGTGTCTTTGCTATAATCTACCCTCAAGGTTCACACTGACCCCAGCAGAAGTTGGTGTCAATTTTTAAGGTCTTTACTATAATCTACCCTCAAGGTTCACACTGACCCCAGCAGAAGTTGGTGTCTTTGCTATAATCTACCCTCAAGGTTCACACTGACCCCAGCAGAAGTTGGTGTCTTTGCTATAATCTACCCTCAAGGTTCACACTGACCCCAGCAGAAGTTGGTGTCTTTGCTATAATCTACCCTCAAGGTTCACACTGACCCCAGCAGAAGTTGGTGTCAATTTTTAAGGTCTTTACTATAATCTACCCTCAAGGTTCACACTGATCCCAGCAGAAGTTGGTGTCAATTTTTAAGGTCTTTACTATAATCTACCCTCAAGGTTCACACTGATCCCAGCAGAAGTTGGTGTCTTTGCTATAATCTACCCTCAAGGTTCACACTGACCCCAGCAGAAGTTGGTGTCAATTTTTAAGGTCTTTACTATAATCTACCCTCAAGGTTCACACTGACCCCAGCAGAAGTTGGTGTCTTTGCTATAATCTACCCTCAAGGTTCACACTGACCCCAGCAGAAGTTGGTGTCTTTGCTATAATCTACCCTCAAGGTTCACACTGACCCCAGCAGAAGTTGGTGTCTTTGCTATAATCTACCCTCAAGGTTCACACTGACCCCAGCAGAAGTTGGTGTCTTTGCTATAATCTACCCTCAAGGTTCACACTGACCCCAGCAGAAGTTGGTGTCTTTGCTATAATCTACCCTCAAGGTTCACACTGACCCCAGCAGAAGTTGGTGTCAATTTTTAAGGTCTTTACTATAATCTACCCTCAAGGTTCACACTGACCCCAGCAGAAGTTGGTGTCTTTGCTATAATCTACCCTCAAGGTTCACACTGACCCCAGCAGAAGTTGGTGTCTTTGCTATAATCTACCCTCAAGGTTCACACTGACCCCAGCAGAAGTTGGTGTCTTTGCTATAATCTACCCTCAAGGTTCACACTGACCCCAGCAGAAGTTGGTGTCTTTGCTATAATCTACCCTCAAGGTTCACACTGACCCCAGCAGAAGTTGGTGTCTTTGCTATAATCTACCCTCAAGGTTCACACTGACCCCAGCAGAAGTTGGTGTCTTTGCTATAATCTACCCTCAAGGTTCACACTGACCCCAGCAGAAGTTGGTGTCTTTACTATAATCTACCCTCAAGGTTCACACTGACCCCAGCAGAAGTTGGTGTCTTTGCTATAATCTACCCTCAAGGTTCACACTGACCCCAGCAGAAGTTGGTGTCTTTGCTATAATCTACCCTCAAGGTTCACACTGACCCCAGCAGAAGTTGGTGTCTTTACTATAATCTACCCTCAAGGTTCACACTGACCCCAGCAGAAGTTGGTGTCTTTGCTATAATCTACCCTCAAGGTTCACACTGACCCCAGCAGAAGTTGGTGTCTTTGCTATAATCTACCCTCAAGGTTCACACTGACCCCAGCAGAAGTTGGTGTCTTTACTATAATCTACCCTCAAGGTTCACACTGACCCCAGCAGAAGTTGGTGTCTTTGCTATAATCTACCCTCAAGGTTCACACTGACCCCAGCAGAAGTTGGTGTCTTTGCTATAATCTACCCTCAAGGTTCACACTGACCCCAGCAGAAGTTGGTGTCTTTACTATAATCTACCCTCAAGGTTCACACTGACCCCAGCAGAAGTTGGTGTCTTTGCTATAATCTACCCTCAAGGTTCACACTGACCCCAGCAGAAGTTGGTGTCTTTGCTATCCCTCAAGGTTCACACTGACCCCAGCAGAAGTTGGTGTCTTTGCTATCCCTCAAGGTTCACAATTTTTAGAATTTGAGTAACATACATTTATATACTGTAAACAATGTATAGGCAGCCAACAATAGAATTTTTTAAACAGTACTATATAAATGATTGTACCCTAACATATGTTTACAACGGTGTACTAAAATCTTTGTCCATTATAGGCACACCTACCTGTTATTTCTTTTTACTTCAGTTTTTATGGTAAAGTTTGCATCAGTTGGTTTTTTATGTAACAAGACTACTATATAATTCAGATTTGTTATCCTATCATTTTACAGGAGATCACAAAGTGATGTTTCAACAATGAATTCCAGTGATGTATCAACTATGAATGGTAGTGACTTAGACCATGTGTTAGAACGTTTATCAGTAGAACTCGAGAAAATGGATGCTAGTGTTGGTGATGTAAACAACCCATATATCTATAGCAATTGTAATGATGTTGGATAATATTGAAAAAAATTGTAATCTTATATTTATTTTGAAAGCTGTATGTATTTTAAAGGCTGTGATTTATTAAAAGGTACAGTTATTGGTTATTCATATCTCTTATTCAGTGTGAATGTACGCCAAACTTGTCACACACTTAAAGGGTTCCGTAAGTTTGGTTAATTCAGTTAGTCCACCAATAATCTTTTTTTCCATTTTAGTATTTTGTCCACATTTAATCTTATTGTGACTACATATCCAGGTTTTGTTTTGTTTTATTTGCATTTCAATATCAGTATCTAAAGCAATGTACTTTTGCTTTGTAATCTTCTATACTTATTATAATGATATCATGGAAATTGTATTATTAATTAATATTATCAAATAAAATGCAATCTAAATGATAAACACATGATAGTTAAAGAATATGCCTGTTTTCCTACCACAGGTTGGGGGTTTTCTCAGAGCACACCGACTTCCTCCCCCAATAAAAACTGGATACAGCTGAAAAATTGCTTAAAGTTGTGTTAAAACACCATTCAAACAAACAAACAAAAAATCTCAACTCTGAAATCTAAAATGATGTCAAATTCATTGATGATTTTTGTGTAATAATATATGTCATGATTTATTTGAAATAGCATCATAAAGTTTGCGTATATACTGACAAATCTCATAAGCTTGTTCATCTGTTTGACACTGATATATATAACACTGAAAACTCCCTCTTTGTATTTGTAGTTGTCCAGTTTTAACAACAATATTTGGTTTTCCTGAACCATCTTCATATTGTATAACTTGTGCTACTGTGTGTAAAGGATGCCTTTGTTTCACTTCCTGTAGAAAAAAGAAGGTTTTAAAAAACAAGTCTGATATGAAATTGCATGGGGAGTATGTAACAAATACAAAATGTTATTTTTTTTACATAGAAACATTAGGATTTATATTATTCAAATATATGCACATCTCACTGTTTTATTGAAACGGTGGAATGTTAATTTCGTGCGTCAATAGTCTGCAAGTCTGCAGCTGAATTTTTGGGACAATATCAAATAATTTAACAATTGTTATGATTATTCTACATAACTTACCTGTTTGATTGGATCTATTACTTTTAATCCATGCCTTGATATAAACATGGTAACACGATTTTCTTCTATCACAGACACTGGTAATTTTCCTTCAATCTGCAATTTATTCAAATATTTAAAGCAAAATGTTAAAATAATGTTTTATGTCAATTAAAGCAATTTTTCAGCTATATCATTGTGTCTGGTTTTTAAAGGAAGAGGAAGCTGGAGTACCCACAGAAAACCCTGTAATGTGCTAAAATGTAACTTGTGCTCAAATGACTGTAAACATAGATCATTACTGAAATATATCTTGATTTGGTTGTCCTAAAAGATTTCAGGTAAATTAATTCAGTTTAGGATATAGAGTATGCATCAGTTTGACACATAGAAAATAAGAAGGAAACCTTGGCCAGTCCTGTTGTTTTCAATTTTGCATAAACTGGCCCAATATAATGTACAAGTTTCAAAAGCCAAGAAATTTATATATATAGATGATTAATGGTACATTACCCGTGCTTTACAATCGCATTTATATGACAATGAGTTATCAATTTTTTAGAATCCACTCATTCTTACTTGTGCTTCCTCAACTTGGTCCACAAGTTGTGCCTCTGTGTCACGTTTTCTGGAATTTCCCATGTTTACTTCCTCTATCATACCAAGAAAATAAACCTCAAATGGTGTTTTTTGCAGTAATACTTTGTCTGGTGTATAGCTCCCATCTTTTCTGCTTTCAGGACTTGGATTCCCCTAGAAAAAATTATCTACCAGTAATTATATTGTTGTGACTGATGTGACAAAATCAAAAGTATCCAGTCATATTGATTGTAACCTAGAGTAGCCTGTAATGTCTCTCCTGGAATGAATACAACTAATTTATTTGTAAAGCTTGTTTTCTTGCTACGTCTATCCAACTTTTCAAGCTAATAGCCAAAAACACCAAAAAATGAAAAATAGTCATCCAAGTTCAATACTAGAGGAGAGTGAAGAAAAAATCTTGGACATTTACACTTTAAACACTGCTTCTGGGTTTTTTTAGCTCACCTGACCCAAAGGGTCATGTGAGCTATTGTTATCACTTTGCGTTCGTCGGCGTCGTCTGTAAACTTTTTACATTTTAATCTTCTTCTCTGAAACCACTTGGCCAGTTGAAACCAAACTTGGCCATAATGTTCATTGGATGGACCTTTACAAAGTTTGTGTTTTTTATTGGATTGGAAAACCAATATGGCCGCCAACGCAGGACTTAGTTTAACATAGGACCCTATGGGAAAAAATATAAAAATGGCTTCTTCTCTGAAACCGGTTAACCAATCAAAACAAAACTTACTAGCAATATTGTTTGGATGGTCCTTTATAAAGTTTATGTTTTCTATGCCAACTGGAAATTCAAAATGGCCACCACCGCAGGACTTAGTTTAACATAGGACCCTATGGGAAAAAGTTTAAAAAGGCTTCTTCTCTGAAACTGGTTAACCAATGGAAACAAAAACTTACTAGCAATATTGTTTGGATGGTCCTCTATAAAGTTTGTGTTTTTTATGACAATTGGAAATTCAAAATGGCCGCCAACACATGACTTAGTTTAACATTGGACCCTATGGGAAAAAAGTTTAAAAGGGCTTCTTCTCTGAAACCGGTTAACCAATCAAATCAAAACTTACTACCAATATTGTTTGGATGGTCCTTTATAAAGTTTATGTTTTTTTATGCCAATTGGAAAATTAAAATGGCCACCACCGCAGGACTTAGTTTAACATAGGACCCTATGGGGAAAAGTTAAAAAAAGGTGTCTTCTCGGAAACTGGTGAACCAATGTAAACAAAACTTACTAGCAATATTGTTAGGATGGTCCTTTATAAAGTTAATGTTTTTTATGCCAATTGGAAATTCAAAATGGCCACCAAAGCAGGAAGTAGTTTAACATAGGACCCTATGGGAAAAAAGTTTAAAAGGCTTCTTCTCTGAAACCGGTTAACCAATCAAAGCAACACTTTCCAGCAATATTGTTTGGATAGTCCTCTATAAAGTTCATGTTTTTTATCCCAATCTGAAATTCAAAATGTCCGCCACCGCAAGACTTGGTTTAACATTGGACCGTATGGGAAAAAAAGTTAAAAAAGGTTTCTTCTCTGAAACCGATTAACCAATGGAAACAAAACTTACTACCAATATTATTTTAGATGGTCCTTTATAAAGTTTGTATTTTTTATGCCAATTGGAAAATCAAAAGGCCACCACCGCAAGACTTAGTTTAACATAGGACCATATGGGAAAAATTTTTCAAAGGCTTCTTTAAAAACTGGTTAACTAATGGAAACCAAAACTTACTAGCAATATTGTTTGGATGTCCTCTGTGAAGTTTATGTTTTTTATGCCAATAGGAAAATCAAAATGGCCACCACAGCATTACATAGATTACTTAGTTTAATATAGGACCCTATGGGCAAATTAAAAAAATTTCTTCTCTATAAAACCGGTTAACCAATGGAAACAAAACTTTCTAGCAATATTGTTTGGATGGTCCTCTTTAAAGATTATTGAAAATTACAGGACTTCATTTAACATCAGGGAAATGCAACCTTAATTGCCAATAAAATCAGGTGAGTGATACAGGCTCTTAAGAGCCTCTGGTTTACACAAAAAGCCACTGAAGCTAAACCTCACTAGTCAGGGTTTCTGTGTCCAAATGTGTCCAAGAAACCCAGACAAACTTAGCTAGGAGATTCCCAGGCGAGAAGTTTTCATATAACGTCACATCTTCAAAATATCAACCAATGAAAATGCTTGAAAGAAGCATGTGTTTGGAAGTAGACTATACAACATTGCGGCAGATGAGATGGATCTGTCTATAAACTCAACTAATAAATATCACAATCATAACAAGCTATTAACACTATTGTACAAAATGCACTGATTTTCATGTGGTCTATGAAACACATCCATTTGTTTTTTACATTAATTTGACATGATCAGGGTATCCCCTAACCAAGTCGAGTATGAAAGCAAGTTTTTGATTGATAATGTAGCCAATCGAAATAGTTAATTCTCGCCCTGGAATTTTCTAGCTAAGTTTGTCAGGGTTTTGTGGACACAGAAACCCTGAGGATGCTGAAGTTAGGCTGGAAGCATAACTAACAACCAAAATCTACAACTGGAAAATAAGAATAGTATTTCAGATTAATACATAGTTGTGTAGGCCTTATCTAGCTGGTCACTTGCAATTATTGTTGTTAAAGGACAACAACACCTACATGTATAAGGAGTCAATAGTCAATTGATTTGAGATTACCTGGTTGACTATACTAGGTGCCAAACTGCACCTTTGTATTACAAAAATCCAATAGTAAAAATTCCCACGATAACCTGTCCTTATTTCATACGATGACTGAATTGGTCTTTGTCGGGGGTACTACAAAAATGTACATAGGGTACATACTTGTATACAATGATGTGCTTCACCGTTTGTTTTGGCAAGAAATTGTACCCTGTGTAAATTAAGTTTATCCTAGATTGAAATCTTGTTGGCGGTGAACCTGTTTTTTATGTGACAATCGCGACATAACAGATTCATAAAATAGTTCTAAATGGAGATCACTTGCACTGAATTGGTCTTATTCTTACAATTTCTCGCCAAAACAAACAGCCAGGTACATTTTTGTATACAATTATGTACCCGAGGTAAATTTATACAATTATGTACCCGAGGTACATGTTTGCAGTACCCTATACGACAAAAGACCAATTCAGCCATACTATGCTTTTTATCATCCTTGATGTTTGCTATGGGAAATTTACATAGTAAGTAAGCCATTTTTGTTTCTAAAGGGACTTTGAATTGTTTACAAAAAAGGGGCTGCTTTCATTATGTTCAATAGTATTCAGACAAACTGCAAGACCTTATCTGCCTCAATTGCAGACATTGCCCAAAGAATTTTGAATAAACAACAATCGACAGTTCCTTACACTCTTCCGTTCTAATTTAGGTCACATTTTACTATGGAAAATAAGTGTTGATTTCAATTTGCACTATTTTGGATCTACAAAAGCAGTTTTTATTTGTCAGGTAAAAAAACTCCTCACAGACACAACTACTGAGTTTATGAAAATATCTGTGTTACAATGTATATAATTGAGTGTTATTGAGTTTGATTTTCTTTGTTTTCGTGGGTTTTTGTACAAATCAAGTGGATCAGTGGGTAGCACTACCAGGTCCTTCAAGATTTTATACAAAAGTAGGAGACCAACATTATAGTGAGCATCGTCTGGATGCGTATTGTACACCTCTTTTCAGTTCTGGATGCGCCTTTTCAACATCTAACGCGTCCCAGTACGCGTCCGTGTCAGTTGTCAGACGTGTACGAATTTCCGTCATGTCAATTCCGTCTCCGATGCATGATTACATATTCTTACAAATGGTGATCGATATTTACTTCTTTCGTCTGATTCTCAGCAGGTAGCAATCATTCGGGCGGCAAATATGCTTTAATTAAGATGTTTATTACACAATAAACATGCAGTGTTTATGGACACTCTTTATAGTTAAAATTAAGTGATGATAATACACTCGTTTCAAATTTTAATACATGGTCGGAACTTGTACTTGCAGTTACACTCCTTACTATTTTTATTACAAATATAGCTTCAATATGAACATTAATTAGTTATCTAATAAACTTTTAATTTTTGTATATATCAATAAGATAAACTGCTATAGACTAGGATCTGAAAAAATGGGGTGGGTGGGTAATGAGTTGTAAGTTTTACAAGCCCCTGTGGGTGGAGTAGATACATTCGTGTTTATAAATTTTTTGTTATGTATATGTGTGTTAGTTAATAAAGGGTTAAGTTTGGTTACAAGATTTGATGCACTGTTATATAATTGTTGGCTTCCATTATGCTGAGAAGATTTGCTTGTCTTTTTCCAAAACATTTTTCCATAAAATCAAAACAGGAAATAGCGGATTATAAATATGTCGACCGATATCGGAGCGGATCCTAATATACGATATTTTCAGGCTAAAACACGCATTTTTGAATTACTGATCATTACTATTAAAAGATTATCCGAGAGGCATGTACATTATATACGAATTACTATACTTATTTGAGTAGGACCGTATCGATTAGCTACTTTATGTCTTGCCGAATAAAAAACTGTTTCATACTGAGGTAAATTCATGTGGGTAAATTTGGGGACAAAGCCCTTCACACGAATGCACGCATATTTTTTTATATAAACTAATTCATACAAAAGAAACTGTGTGCATGTTACAAGTAAAATATAGCAAACACAAAAAAGGAACTAAGTTTAAACAGATTTTTTAATTATTAAATGTCTTCACTACGACGGCTTATTCGTGCCAAACAACAAATAGAAAAAAATTCTTATTTCGTTTTAACGGTTTATTCAACGGTTTATCAGATCGTTTCAACGGTTTATTAAATCGTTACAACGGTTTATTAAATCGTTTTAACGGTTTATTTAATAAACCGTTCAAACGAATTTGGGAGAATTTAATAAACGACAGTTTAATACGGTACAGGATTGGAATAACGTTATGTTCCATAGGCGTAGCAGCCGGTACGGCAGGTACGGCTTCCGCCGTTCCTATAACCTTTGCAAGTACGGCATGCCGTACCAATAATTTTCAGAAATATAAAAAAATGTTCATATTTTTCTATTTTTATTGGTGTCTTTTGACTCTCCTCTCATCTCAAATACATAGGCGTAGCAGCACGACAGGTACGGCTTCCGACGTACCAATATCAAATGCAGGTACGGCTTCCGCCGTACCAATGTCAAATGCGATGCTATGCCTCTAATGTTCTCTGACGAATCTTGTTTCAACATAGACTCGACCGCTGCTCTATCGGCGTCAAACGTTGCGCCGACCGATCTGTGTGTTATTCACCATCAGTCATTCGACGGAGGAAGTGTAATGGCATACATTTTTGTCTGGCATAATACCTGCATTAATCAGATCTTAAATTGTCACGCCGTCTTTTGTTTACTATACGCTGACTTCAATCAAAGATAGAGCGATTCCGGGCAATTCAGCCTGCTTAACCGGTATTAAACTGTGTCATGTCTATTTAAATTTTCGTGTGCTATATGTTATGCAATGTCTGATTGACCATTTATCAGAGGCAGATAAACAATTATTTTAAAAAAAAACGTCATTTGTGAACAGCGAACATATTTAGCAATTTGAGCACAACATTTTGAAATATAAAAAATATAAGGTTACATATGAATATTGTAGTTTTGGATTTACATTGTTTGGTTTAATATCTTTAATTAAAGCTTGATAAAGGTTCGTGGTCTACCATTAATGCATGCTTTACAGAAAGTTGAATATATGAGATTAATATCAGTCTTGTGGATTTTTTTCAGATTTTACATATGTTTACCATTTGAATAAAGGTAATAACAAAATACCGAACACCGAGGAAACTCAAAAAAGACTAATCCATAAATTAAAATCCGACAAACCGGCAAACTCCAGAACCAACAATTAAATAAATACAGCAATGGTCATAACTTGGTACAGGCATTTTAAAAAGAAATGGTGGGTTAAACCAGGTTTCATTGCATAACAAACCTCCAGCTTCTATTAATGTAGAGAGTGTGTTAGATGATTGAAATGGATGAGTATCATATACCACTAGTCAATAATAGATGTAGCCATTACTAATCGTAGCACATTCATTGTACACTGAATTCAAAAATTGGGAAAACTATCTGCAACCATATTTTAAACGTGATAGAATATTTTTCGACAAGGAAGTGGTATCTATAGTAAAACTTATTAAAGGCGCGGACGAGTCGTTTTCTATTGTAACCTTGGTTTATAAGATTATCCCGAAGAACGTTTGCAAAAATCAGTATACTCGCTGCAAGCTCTTGTATACCTGATCAATTGAGAAATATATACACCGTATGCAGGAAAAGCTGGAATATTGCTTCATAAGTTAGGAAAATTTATAATTTTGAAATTATAATCGTCTCGTTTGGTCGTAAATTTTTGTGCCAAGATGACCGTCGGTGTCATATCCGAGGAGTAAGTAAATGATATATAAGCTGTTTTGGTGGTTTCTTTAATTTCCAGTTCTGAAGGATATATTAACGGAGGCCACTTAGCAAATTGAGGGTTGCTAATTTAAAGGACATCATCATTTGATATTGGTACGGCGGAATGCTAATCAGGATCACGTATCCACCTCGCAGAGGTGGTTGTAAGGCGGGGTTCGGGGGTAAATGGTGCAAATGTAACATGAGCATGAAATAATCACATGTCACATCCGGGGATAGAAACCGTAATCTCAGTATTGCCAGCCAGCCCTCTAACCAAGTGAGCTTAAGAAGTACTCCGGTAGCTCAGTCGATTTTGGCTGGCTTTATACCTACTACCTGCTAGAACGCAGAAAGGCCTCCTGTTACACAAAATCATGCATTCTGGCGATTTCCAAGCACTTAATCTCATTTCTTTAAAGATGGGTTTCGTGAGCAATATTTTATTATTTTTATTTCGGAAAATTATTGGTACGGCATGCCGTACCTGCAAAAGTTATTGGTATGGCTTCCGCCGTACCTGCCGTACCGGCTGCTACGCCTATATATATGTCAAATTAAAGGACCTAGCTTATACTATTTTCTTGTCTTTTATACGAAGTCGAAGAAATTCTGTTTCATACGAATACAGGAACAAATCGCAAGGAGTAAGGCACAGCTTGTACCCTGTAAAATTATAAATTACAGTAAAAATCATAAAATAACAATTCCTCCATACAATACTAATACCTAAAAAAAAATCAATTCAAGGTGACCAAGATGTGTTCGACATATGACATCTTCTTCTTCTTTAGTTATCCTGTTATCCATCAATTTGTGATGATCACTAACAGTTGCATGCGTGGGTAAAATAATTTAGATCGTTATGATAGAATTAAATCTATCATTTTGACAACTGCCAAATAAATCAATAAATAAATATATTTTATGATAAGGCATCTGTCATTTGAATGAAAATAATATTCAGACAAGACTAAAAGACACAAAATAGCCAGCATATACTTTAAGCACGAATCAACAATAAAAAAAAATTATTCGGATGTGGATGCACCGCTGTCTACTTCAAAACTGGCATTTTTAGAAGTGGTCAGATACCGTAGTCTCATTTTAGCTTTACCGATGACCGCCATGTACAACTTCCGGTTAAAGCAACAGCCGCTTTAAAAACGATAGTCCTATTTTCTCCACAAAACAATAAACAAAAGTCTATCCCACTACTATAAACCAACCTCTATATAAAATAGAAGATGAGTCTTGAAGATGAAGTACTAAAAATTGGCAAAAAGCTCGAAAAAATGATCTCGAGTAATATTGCGGTAAGTGTCGCACCGTCCGTTACTTTCTGTTTCGCGTCCTTTTGACGAATGCGAAACGTACGATACATCGGTTGTAACAAAACGTGCATTATTATTATCAACTTAATTGTAAACAGATTTTATGTCCTAAAAGAATGAATTAACATGTAACTTCTCTTCTCATCCAGTTACTAGTATGACTGAGTGAAATTGAAGACAAAATTAAAATTGGATTCAATTTCTACACATGCACGGTTATGCATGCACGCGTGTCGTTTTTGGTTGCATAAATTAAGTTGTCTACCCTGCAAGTTTATTATAATCTTATGTAATCAATGTGTTAGATCCCAAGTATTGTTGTGTTTTTAGAAAAATAATAACAAAATGTTGGCTGGAATGTATTTTGCTGCAATTTTAATAACTAAAGCAGATGTATTTATTTCATAACATTAGCTAAGTGATTCCTTTTAGTTCTTTATACCACTTAGGGACAAAGTGATTGATAGTAATAAGTTGGTATAAATTTAAAAATCAATTATAGCAGAAATATTTCAGATACAATGAGCTAAGTAAATTACATGAGCCCTAAATTACTGCAGATATTTTTTAAATGATTATGCATTGCTGATTGAATAACCTTACAAAGAAAGCATCATTGATTAAACTTACATTCATTCATTTGTTTGTTTATTATTGCTTTGCAAGAACCTACATATAGCTGTCATTACTAAATATATCTGTACATACTAATATGAAAGCTTTATCTGTAAACAAGTTATTTGAATTGAACTCTCATACTTTCATACTTTCATGATATAATGCAGCTTTTTGACAGAAATACGAAAAATCTTGACAGAGAAAACACTTCTTATAAGCATATGCATTATTTTTATGTAAGTTATTAAGGGCTCATTGGAGCCTGTAATTTTTGATTACACAATTTAAAAAATTTGTTTCCAAAGATAATTATTATTTAATTACAATTATATCTGCTTTTCAGGATCATTCAAGTTCAGTAGATTTATTGAAGTCTTTACAAGACAAAAAGCTCAACTTAAATGTATTACAGGTAAGACAGTGACAACTTACAATTCTCCATCCAGTTGGTAGACCATCTTTATTGCCTATATAAATTAAGTCAACAATACAGTACAGGCTTGTGAGAGATTCTGATCATTATTTTGTTGGCTTGTTTTGTTGTCAACTTTCTGTGTCTTTGATAACTGATGATTGATGAATCGTATGTTTGCTGAACATCTGCAGAGCAATATAAAGGACAAAAACCAAACATCTGCAGAGCAATATAAAGGACAAAAACCTATTCCCCATTTAATAAATCAATGGGGAATAGGGATGGACCCACAGGAACAAGATTTGGACTGCTATACTGAAAAAGTATTGGATACAAACAGATAATTTAGCTTTTTTAGTGGCTAAAATAAGCCTACTCTTTTTCAAAATTTACAAAAGGGGTCTTAATTGTGTAAGGGAGCATTCACTCCTGCAACATGTTACCCATGGTTTTAGTGTCTGGTCATTGAAGTTTTATGTGTAAAATCTCAGAGCTCCAGATAAGCTGCGTATTTGCGTTATTACGCAATTAAATTTTCATAAAACCCAATTATTTTTTATAGCTTTGCGTTTCAAAACACAATATCAAAGGCCTAAAACCCAATCATTTTTTAGAAACATGCTTAATTCAGTCACTGAGTGCATAAAATTGTTCAGTGATTGCGTTAATTCATTCAAATAAGAACACAAAGTTACGTAATTAGGATTCCTATTATTTTGCAATGTAACAACCGAGGTATTCTGAATGTAATGTATATTTCATGCAGCATACGGCACTCCAGGTATGGAGGTTTATTTCACAAGAAGAGATGCATGTTCCTTGTTGAATACATTTTTGTGAGCATAAACAATCCAATTCAATAAATTTTAGATGAGTGAAAAACCCAATTAACTATTTTTGAGTGGGTGAAAAAAAAAATGAAAAAAGTGATATATAAAAAAATAATCAATAAAATAAATCATCAGATGGGTGATAAACCCAATGAAGAAAATCTTATCTGGAGCTCTGAAATCTAATTGCAAATCAGTCTGAAGGAGATCTCCTTACAGTTGTTTTTTTCTTTTTAACCAATTTGAGTTCATTCTTCCTCTTCAGTTGTCCAAAATACGTTTGAAATAATGCTTGCAATTAAATAAGGTATTGTGGCATAAAAATGTCTGTTCATTGGTCCATTGTCCACATGTCACACTGTGTTTTGAGAATGACTTTACAGATTTTCTTCAGACAGTTTTATTATGTTTGCCTCGTGTCCTGTACAAATTTTGGTACAATGTAAATTTCAGATTTTTCACTGGAGTTATACATTCAAATACATTGTCATACCTTTTTCTTTAAATTTGTGGGAATTGTTTATTTTGATAAATGTGAGTTTCGTTTCTTTGTTATAGAGTTATGGGACTTTGTAAAAAGGGGAGACTTTTTAGTTTCAGACTATACTATAAGTTGTTTTTTTCTTAAATTCTAAAGTTGATATATATGTGATTATGTCTCATTTATGCAGATTAGGCATCCATGAAGTATACACTGTATCTCTTGTCCTGTTGTGTGTACCATGCACTCCTGCTGCAACAGTTTAATATTTACCATTATTGTATATTGATCTTTTTTGTTGTTGATTCTTCTGCAGAAAACTAGAATTGGAATGACAGTAAATAACTTCAGGAAAGCATCAAGCAATGACGAAGTTATATCAATAGCCAAGAGTCTGATCAAAAGTTGGAAGAAACTGCTCCCAGGAGGTATAGAACATTTTATATATAAGTTATATCATTAGCCAAGAGTCTTAACAAAAGTTGGAAGAAACTCCCTCAGCTGGTACAGAACACTTTATATATAAGTATTGCCTACAAAGAAAACTATATAATGCAATATGGGATTCTTGAACATTCAGCGTTGTTCTAGAATAAATATGTATTTTAAAGTTGACTGTCATCTTTCCCTGTTACAGTGTGACAACAATAAAACTACTGATATAGTTATTTATTCTAGAACAACGCTGAATGTTCAAGAATAAATATGTATTTTAAAGTTGACTGTCATCTTTCCCTGTTACAGTGTGACAACAATAAAACTACTGATATAGGCAAATAATTGTTTAACACATTTACCGTGGTAACCAACATTTGTATTACCCATTCTATCACTTATGTGGTAACTTTATACTGATAACATTGGCTTGATCATCAGTTATCAGTTTTCACAACAAAACAGTTGAAATGGGGATAAAAGTGTGCCACAAAACAAAATAAATATGTCATTTCATTCTGACTTAAAGAAATGCAAACATCAGAATTGCATATAAATTATGAAAAACTCTTAAAATAAATAAGCTTCATTTTCACTATATAATTTGTTTATACATGCATTATGTATTAGCAGTATGTAGTCTGATGAAAAATGCAATAATTACAGTGCATGTGACAGTAACTACAGGATTAACCTTTACATGTAAATCCAAAATAATGTCTCAACACAATTCTAAACGTTTCTTTCTCCTAATCAGAATACATCTTTTTACTGTAGCATGACTATATGGTTATTTATTTTCAATATTTTTCTTTCATATGTATCATCATTTCACAAACTAACAATTCCTGATAAAGTTATTTTGTATTTTGAGATATTTCTGCAAATTCAAATCATTATGAATGACCCTTAAGAAATTTTTTATAGGACAATGCAATCAAGATTTTGAGATTTTAGATTTAAGATTAACTTTTATGATGATTTTTCAGTTTTGGTTATTGTCTTATTAATTATGTAGATAATTCACAGTCAAGTAGTAAGAATGGTGACAACAGGAAGTCCTCAAATTCACCAGAAAATTCTAGAGATTCAGAGTCACAAGAGTCAAACGAAGATAAAATGGAAGAAACAGCTGAGAAAAGGGAAAAAAGGGAATCTTCTACGTCAGATGATATTACAGCTCCCCCTACAAATGATACAATAAGATTAAAATGTCGGGAATTATTGGCAAGTGCCTTGAAAGTGGAATGTAAGTTATAAATGTGCTGCACACGGTTTTTGTCTCGCCTGCGATGTTTCGTCGCTGGAGGCGAGACATATGTATGGGAATCCGGCGGCGGCGGCGGCGGCGTAAACACTTGACATCTTGCTTCATATATTTGTAAGCCCAAGCCCTAGGTCCATCAAATTTGGTCCAGAGGTAGCTTATGATGAGTACTTGCCAGTCAGTCACCTGTCACCTGACCTTGACCTCAATTTCACGGTCCAGCGACTACGTTAAAGTTTTTGGGTTACGACAGTTCCTCTGTAACTACGCATGGTAGGATGACAATATTTGGTGTATAGGTTGCTGATGACTAGTACATGACTGTCTGGTAGGTGTCACCTGACCTTGACCTCAATTTCACGGTCCAGCGACTACGTTAAAGTTTTTGGGTTACGACAGTTCCTCTGTAACTATGCATGGTAGGATGACAATATTTGGTGTATAGGTTGCTGATGACTAGTACATGACTGTCTGGTATGTGTCACCAGACCTTGACCTCAATTTCACGGTCCAGCGACTACGTTAAAGTTTTTGGGTTACGACAGTTCCTCTGTAACCACGCATGGTAGGATGACAATATTTGGTATATAGGTTGCTGATGACTAGTACATGACTGTCTGGTAGGTGTCACCTGACCTTGACCTCAATTTCACGGTCCAGCGACTACGTTAAAGTTTTTGGGTTACGACAGTTCCTCTGTAACCACGCATGGTAGGATGACAATATTTGGTATATAGGTTGCTGATGACTAGTACATGACTGTCTGGTAGGTGTCACCTGACCTTGACCTCAATTTCACGGTCCAGTGACTACGTTAAAGTTTTTGGGTTACGGCAGTTACTCTGTTACCACGCATGGTAGGATGACAATCTTTGGTATATAGGTTGCTGATGACTAGTACATGACTGTCTGGTAGGTTCCACCTGACCTTGACCTCAATTTCACGGTCCAGCGACTACGTTAAAGTTTTTGGGTTACGACAGTTCCTCTATAACCACACATGGTAGGATGACAATATTTGGTATATAGGTTGCTAATGACTAGTACATGACTGTCTGGTAGGTGTCACTTGACCTTGACCTCAATTTCACGGTCCAGCGACTACATTAAAGTTTTTGGGTTACGGCAGTTTCTCTGTAGCTATGCATGGTAGGATGACAATATTTGGTATATAGGTTGCTGATGAATAGTACATGACTGTCTATTAGTTTCCACCTGACCTTGACCTCAATTTCACGGTCCAGCGACTACGTTAAAGTTTTTGGGTTAGTAACTATGCATGGTATGGTGACAATATTTCGTATACAGGCCACTGCTGATATTTAATGCTATTTACGTAATGCTTATGATGAAATTTATTTTCGTTACTGATGCGGAATGCAGGCGAGACATTTTTCTGTGTCCACACTTGTTTAAATGTATTAAAGAGCCAGTCAAAAATTGTATACACTATGAGAATTCTTTCATATGTCCTGCCAATGAAGTTGGGGGACATATTGATTTTTGGTCAGTTCCTTTGTCTGTTAGTTCATTTTTCTGTTTGTCCCAGAAGTTGGGGGACATTTTGATTTTTGGACAGTTCCTTTGTCTGTTAGTTCATTCTTCTGTCTGTCCCAACATGAAGTTGGGTGACATTTTGATTTTTGGACAGTTCCTTTGTCTGTTAGTTCATTCTTCTGTCTGTCCCAGAAGTTGGGGGACATATTGATGTTTGGTCAGTTCCTTTGTCTGTTAGTTCATTCTTCTGTATGTCCCAGAAGTTGGGGGACATATTGTTTTTTGGTCAGTTCCTTTGTCTGTTAGTTCATTCTTCTGTCTGTCCCAGAAGTTGGGGGACATATTGATTTTTGGACAGTTCCTTTGTCTGTTAGTTCATTCTTCTGTATGTCCCAGAAGTTGGGTGACATTTTGATTTTTGGTCAGTTCCTTTGTCTCTTAGTTCATTCTTCTGTATGTCCCAGAAGTTGGGTGAAATTTTGATTTTTTATCAGTTCCTTTGTCTGTTAGTTTATTCTTCTGTCTGTCCCAACATGAAGTTGGGGGACATATTGATTTTTGATCAGTTCCTTTGTCTGTTAGTTCATTCTTCTGTCTGTCCCAGAAGTTGGGGGACATATTGATTTTTGATCAGTTCCTTTGTCTGTTAGTTCATTCTTCTGTATGTCCCAGAAGTTGGGGGACATATTGATTTTTGATCAGTTCCTTTGTCTGTTAGTTCATTCTTCTGTCTGTCCCAGAAGTTGGGGGACATATTGATTTTTGGTCAGTTCCTTTGTCTGTTAGTTCATTCTTCTGTCTGTCCCAACATGAAGTTGGGGGACATATTGATTTTTGGTCAGTTCTTTTGTCTGTTAGTTCATTCTTCTGTCTGTCCCAACATGAAGTTGGGGGACATATTGATTTTTGGTCAGTTCTTTTGTCTGTTAGTTCATTCTTCTGTCTGTCCCAACATGAAGTTGGGGGACATATTGATTTTTGGTCAGTTCCTTTGTCT
Organism: Limnoperna fortunei; assembly: GCA_944474755.1. NCBI lineage: Eukaryota > Metazoa > Mollusca > Bivalvia > Mytilida > Modiolidae > Limnoperna > Limnoperna fortunei. The sequence goes on from OX104111.1 coordinate 5,617,122, forward strand.
GTTAGTTCATTCTTCTGTCTGTCACAACATGAAGTTGGGGGACATATTGATTTTTGGTCAGTTCCTTTGTCTGTTAGTTCATTCTTCTGTCTGTCCCAGAAGTTGGGGGACATTTTGATTTTTGGACAGTTCCTTTGTCTGTTAGTTCATTCTTCTGTCTGTCCCAGAAGTTGGGTGACATATTGATTTTTGGTCAGTTCCTTTGTCTGTTAGTTCATTCTTCTGTCTGTCCCAACATGAAGTTGGGTGACATTTTGATTTTTGATCAGTTCCTTTGTCTGTTAGTTCATTCCTCTGTCTGTCCCAGAAGTTGGGGGACATATTGTTTTTTGGTCAGTTCCTTTGTCTGTTAGTTCATTCTTCTGTCTGTCCCAACATGAAGTTGGGGGACATATTGATTTTTGGTCAGTTCTTTTGTCTGTTAGTTCATTCTTCTGTCTGTCCCAACATGAAGTTGGGGGACATATTGATTTTTGGTCAGTTCCTTTGTCTGTTAGTTCATTCTTCTGTCTGTCCCAACATGAAGTTGGGGGACATATTGTTTTTTGGTCAGTTCCTTTGTCTGTTAGTTCATTCTTCTGTCTGTCCCAGAAGTTGGGGGACATTTTGATTTTTGGACAGTTCCTTTGTCTGTTAGTTCATTCTTCTGTCTGTCCCAGAAGTTGGGTGACATTTTGATTTTTGGACAGTTCCTTTGTCTGTTAGTTCATTCTTCTGTTAGTCCCAGAAGTTGGGTGACATTTTGATTTTTTATCAGTTCCTTTGTCTGTTAGTTTATTCTTCTGTCTGTCCCAACATGAAGTTGGGGGACATTTTGATTTTTGATCAGTTCCTTTGTCTGTTAGTTCATTCTTCTGTCTGTCCCAGAAGTTGGATGACATATTCAGAGCTCCAGATAAGATTTTCTTAATTGGGTTTTTTACCCATCATATGATTTATTTCATTGGGTAATTTTTATATATCACTTTTATCATTTTTTTTACCCACTCCAAAATAAGTTAATTGGGTTTTTCACCCATCTAAAATTTATTGAATTGGGTTTTTTAAGCTGACAAAAATGTATTTCACTATGGTTTTATACATGTAGATAACCTTTTGTGGTTTGGCAGCAACTACAGAAACATTTGAATGTATTGTGCATAGAGCATAGATCTTCCATTGGACCAAGACATACATCTTAAATAACACAACAAAAATATTGTACCTTTGACAATGGAAACTATCTTGAGGTCAAGATTACTTATAGACAATAGTTAAATGAGAGCACACAGGTCTATTCATAATTAATGGACAGCCAGCATTTTTAATCTATATGTGCACTCCAATAAAATTATTACAGATCAGTTCTGTCACAAGGTTATGAATAATTAACAATAAAAAATTGGGTCAAAGTCTGTTTGTAATTTTTATTGATTATAGGGCAAAGCTAGCACTGCTGAATGTCAAGTTTTATTAACCTATAACCTGTAATTCATTGGATCATACACATTTCTTAGGCTAATTAATAGTTCTCAATACATTTCATTAATTGTCCTGTTAGCCTTAAACATTTCATCTAACAATTTTGACAACGTTGTTAGTGTTAGTTGTAAGATAGTTGTATATAGATATAGCATTGTTTGGCTTGGTCAGTTGGAGGATGTCACGGAAGCCCTTTTTCATCCACTTCTACTAGTATTCATCATGGGGTCATTATCCTATTCATGGAATGAATTTCCATGGAATGAATTTCCGGTGCCATGGATTCCATGGAATGAATTTCCGGTGCAAAACATGGCAGGGTGAAAAAATAGTCCCAATTTTCTCTTTTGTTTCTGCTTTTGCCTATAACTGCTATAATTGCTTAAGAGTTGGATATTTTGAAAGGTATGGCATTACTGTAGAACAAGAATATTTTTTTCCAGTCAATGTCTTTACAGTGGAAGCACTGCCTAAAGTGTGTAATGTGGTACAATGTGACCACAACATTGAAATGAAAGTAGAAAAACCATTCTTAAACTTTAAGGTAAAATTCCCGAAAAAAGTCCGTGGACACGTATACTTTTATCTCCATTTTTATGTAATTTAACATTATATGCGTAATGCCCCATATATGAAATTTTACGTGAAAGAAAGATTTTTAATACAAAATTTTGATGTCTCGCCCGTTCTGTTACTTTTGCACAAGCCATCCAAAAGGATAATGACCTCTCATGGTGCCAACAACAAAATACTAGACTGGTTCTAACCATAAATAAAATTTTGGAAGAAAAATATTCATATTTAACAGGGAACATGCATCTCTTCTTGTGAAATAAATCTCCATACCTGGAGCACCGTATGCTGCATGAAATAGACATTACATTCGGAATACCTCGGTTGTTACGTTGTGAAATAATGGGATCGTAATTACGCAACGTTGTGTATTTATTTGAATGAATTAATGCAATCACTGAACAATTTTATGCACTCTTTGAGTGAATTAAGCACGTTTCTAAAAACTGATTGGGTTTTAGACCTTTGATATTGCGTTTTGCAACGCAAAGCAATAAAAATAATTGGGTTTTATGAAAATTTAATTGCGTAATAACGCAAATACGCAGCTTATCTGGAGCTCTGACATATTGATTTTTTATCAGTTCCTTTGTCTGTTAGTTCATTCTTCTGTTAGTCCCAGAAGTTGGGTGACATTTTGATTTTTTATCAGTTCCTTTGTCTGTTAGTTTATTCTTCTGTCTGTCCCAACATGAAGTTGGGGGACATTTTGATTTTTGATCAGTTCCTTTGTCTGTTAGTTCATTCTTCTGTCTGTCCCAGAAGTTGGATGACATATTCAGAGCTCCAGATAAGATTTTCTTAATTGGGTTTTTTACCCATCATATGATTTATTTCATTGGGTAATTTTTATATATCACTTTTATCATTTTTTTTACCCACTCCAAAATAAGTTAATTGGGTTTTTCACCCATCTAAAATTTATTGAATTGGGTTTTTTAAGCTGACAAAAATGTATTTCACTATGGTTTTATACATGTAGATAACCTTTTGTGGTTTGGCAGCAACTACAGAAACATTTGAATGTATTGTGCATAGAGCATAGATCTTCCATTGGACCAAGACATACATCTTAAATAACACAACAAAAATATTGTACCTTTGACAATGGAAACTATCTTGAGGTCAAGATTACTTATAGACAATAGTTAAATGAGAGCACACAGGTCTATTCATAATTAATGGACAGCCAGCATTTCTAATCTATATGTGCACTCCAATAAAATTATTACAGATCAGTTCTGTCACAAGGTTATGAATAATTAACAATAAAAAATTGGGTCAAAGTCTGTTTGTAATTTTTATTGATTATAGGGCAAAGCTAGCACTGCTGAATGTCAAGTTTTATTAACCTATAACCTGTAATTCATTGGATCATACACATTTCTTAGGCTAATTAATAGTTCTCAATACATTTCATTAATTGTCCTGTTAGCCTTAAACATTTCATCTAACAATTTTGACAACGTTGTTAGTGTTAGTTGTAAGATAGTTGTATATAGATATAGCATTGTTTGGCTTGGTCAGTTGGAGGATGTCACGGAAGCCCTTTTTCATCCACTTCTACTAGTATTCATCATGGGGTCATTATCCTATTCATGGAATGAATTTCCATGGAATGAATTTCCGGTGCCATGGATTCCATGGAATGAATTTCCGGTGCAAAACATGGCAGGGTGAAAAAATAGTCCCAATTTTCTCTTTTGTTTCTGCTTTTGCTTATAACTGCTATAATTGCTTAAGAGTTGGATATTTTGAAAGGTATGGCATTACTGTAGAACAAGAATATTTTTTTCCAGTCAATGTCTTTACAGTGGAAGCACTGCCTAAAGTGTGTAATGTGGTACAATGTGACCACAACATTGAAATGAAAGTAGAAAAACCATTCTTAAACTTTAAGGTAAAATTCCCGAAAAAAGTCCGTGGACACGTATACTTTTATCTCCATTTTTATGTAATTTAACATTATATGCGTAATGCCCCATATATGAAATTTTACGTGAAAGAAAGATTTTTAATACAAAATTTTGATGTCTCGCCCGTTCTGTTACTTTTGCACAAGCCATCCAAAAGGATAATGACCTCTCATGGTGCCAACAACAAAATACTAGACTGGTTCTAACCATAAATAAAATTTTGGAAGAAAAATATTCATATTTAACAGGGAACATGCATCTCTTCTTGTGAAATAAATCTCCATACCTGGAGCACCGTATGCTGCATGAAATAGACATTACATTCGGAATACCTCGGTTGTTACGTTGTGAAATAATGGGATCGTAATTACGCAACGTTGTGTATTTATTTGAATGAATTAATGCAATCACTGAACAATTTTATGCACTCTTTGAGTGAATTAAGCACGTTTCTAAAAACTGATTGGGTTTTAGACCTTTGATATTGCGTTTTGCAACGCAAAGCAATAAAAATAATTGGGTTTTATGAAAATTTAATTGCGTAATAACGCAAATACGCAGCTTATCTGGAGCTCTGACATATTGATTTTTTATCAGTTCCTTTGTCTGTTAGTTCATTCTTCTGTTAGTCCCAGAAGTTGGGTGACATTTTGATTTTTTATCAGTTCCTTTGTCTGTTAGTTTATTCTTCTGTCTGTCCCAACATGAAGTTGGGGGACATTTTGATTTTTGATCAGTTCCTTTGTCTGTTAGTTCATTCTTCTGTCTGTCCCAGAAGTTGGATGACATATTCAGAGCTCCAGATAAGATTTTCTTAATTGGGTTTTTTACCCATCATATGATTTATTTCATTGGGTAATTTTTATATATCACTTTTATCATTTTTTTTACCCACTCCAAAATAAGTTAATTGGGTTTTTCACCCATCTAAAATTTATTGAATTGGGTTTTTTAAGCTGACAAAAATGTATTTCACTATGGTTTTATACATGTAGATAACCTTTTGTGGTTTGGCAGCAACTACAGAAACATTTGAATGTATTGTGCATAGAGCATAGATCTTCCATTGGACCAAGACATACATCTTAAATAACACAACAAAAATATTGTACCTTTGACAATGGAAACTATCTTGAGGTCAAGATTACTTATAGACAATAGTTAAATGAGAGCACACAGGTCTATTCATAATTAATGGACAGCCAGCATTTCTAATCTATATGTGCACTCCAATAAAATTATTACAGATCAGTTCTGTCACAAGGTTATGAATAATTAACAATAAAAAATTGGGTCAAAGTCTGTTTGTAATTTTTATTGATTATAGGGCAAAGCTAGCACTGCTGAATGTCAAGTTTTATTAACCTATAACCTGTAATTCATTGGATCATACACATTTCTTAGGCTAATTAATAGTTCTCAATACATTTCATTAATTGTCCTGTTAGCCTTAAACATTTCATCTAACAATTTTGACAACGTTGTTAGTGTTAGTTGTAAGATAGTTGTATATAGATATAGCATTGTTTGGCTTGGTCAGTTGGAGGATGTCACGGAAGCCCTTTTTCATCCACTTCTACTAGTATTCATCATGGGGTCATTATCCTATTCATGGAATGAATTTCCATGGAATGAATTTCCGGTGCCATGGATTCCATGGAATGAATTTCCGGTGCAAAACATGGCAGGGTGAAAAAATAGTCCCAATTTTCTCTTTTGTTTCTGCTTTTGCTTATAACTGCTATAATTGCTTAAGAGTTGGATATTTTGAAAGGTATGGCATTACTGTAGAACAAGAATATTTTTTTCCAGTCAATGTCTTTACAGTGGAAGCACTGCCTAAAGTGTGTAATGTGGTACAATGTGACCACAACATTGAAATGAAAGTAGAAAAACCATTCTTAAACTTTAAGGTAAAATTCCCGAAAAAAGTCCGTGGACACGTATACTTTTATCTCCATTTTTATGTAATTTAACATTATATGCGTAATGCCCCATATATGAAATTTTACGTGAAAGAAAGATTTTTAATACAAAATTTTGATGTCTCGCCCGTTCTGTTACTTTTGCACAAGCCATCCAAAAGGATAATGACCTCTCATGGTGCCAACAACAAAATACTAGACTGGTTCTAACCATAAATAAAATTTTGGAAGAAAAATATTCATATTTAACAGGGAACATGCATCTCTTCTTGTGAAATAAATCTCCATACCTGGAGCACCGTATGCTGCATGAAATAGACATTACATTCGGAATACCTCGGTTGTTACGTTGTGAAATAATGGGATCGTAATTACGCAACGTTGTGTATTTATTTGAATGAATTAATGCAATCACTGAACAATTTTATGCACTCTTTGAGTGAATTAAGCACGTTTCTAAAAACTGATTGGGTTTTAGACCTTTGATATTGCGTTTTGCAACGCAAAGCAATAAAAATAATTGGGTTTTATGAAAATTTAATTGCGTAATAACGCAAATACGCAGCTTATCTGGAGCTCTGACATATTGATTTTTTATCAGTTCCTTTGTCTGTTAGTTCATTCTTCTGTCAGTCCCAGAAGTTGGGTGACATTTTGATTTTTTATCAGTTCCTTTGTCTGTTAGTTTATTCTTCTGTCTGTCCCAACATGAAGTTGGGGGACATTTTGATTTTTGATCAGTTCCTTTGTCTGTTAGTTCATTCCTCTGTCTGTCCCAGAAGTTAGGTGACATATTGATTTTTGATCAGTTCCTTTGTCTGTTAGTTCATTCTTCTGTCTGTCCCAACATGAAGTTGGGTGACATATTGATTTTTGATCAGTTCCTTTGTCTGTTAGTTCATTCTTCTGTCGGTCCCAACATGAAGTTGGGGGACATTTTGATTTTTGATCAGTTCCTTTGTCTGTTAGTTCATTCCTCTGTCTGTCCCAGAAGTTGGGGGACATATTGATTTTTGGTATGTTCATTTGTCTGTTAGTTCATTCTTCTGTCTGTCCCAACTCGTCCTGCCAATTAAGTTGGGGGACATATTGATTTTTTATCAGTTCCTTTGTCTGTTAGTTCATTCTTCTGTCAGTCCCAGAAGTTGGGTGAAATTTTGATTTTTTATCAGTTCCTTTGTCTGTTAGTTTATTCTTCTGTCTGTCCCAACATGAAGTTGGGGGACATTTTGATTTTTGATCAGTTCCTTTGTCTGTTAGTTCATTCCTCTGTCTGTCCCAGAAGTTGGGTGACATTGATTTTTGATCAGTTCCTTTGTCTGTTAGTTCATTCTTCTGTCTGTCCCAACATGAAGTTGGGTGACATATTGATTTTTGATCAGTTCCTTTGTCTGTTAGTTCATTCTTCTGTCTGTCCCAACATGAAGTTGGGGGACATTTTGATTTTTGATCAGTTCCTTTGTCTGTTAGTTCATTCCTCTGTCTGTCCCAGAAGTTGGGGGACATATTGATTTTTGGTATGTTCATTTGTCTGTTAGTTCATTCTTCTGTCTGTCCCAACTCGTCCTGCCAATGAAGTTGGAGGACATATTGATTTTTGGACAGTTCCTTTGTCTGTTAGTTCATTCCTCTGTCTGTCCCAACATGAAGTTGGGGGACATATTGATTTTTCATTCTTCTGTCTGTCCCAACATGAAGTTGGGTGACATATTGATTTTTTATCAGTTCCTTTGTCTGTTAGTTCATTCCTCTGTCTGTCCCAACATGAAGTTGGGGGACATATTGATTTTTCATTCTTCTGTCTGTCCCAACATGAATTTGGATGACATATTGTTTTTTGATCAGTTCCTTTGTCTGTTAGTTCATTCTTCTGTCTGTCCCAGAAGTTGGGGGACATATTGATTTTTTATCAGTTCCTTTGTCTGTTAGTTTATTCTTCTGTCTGTCCCAACATGAAGTTGGGTGACATTTTGATTTTTGATCAGTTCCTTTGTCTGTTAGTTCATTCCTCTGTCTGTCCCAGAAGTTGGGGGACATATTGATTTTTTGGTCAGTTCCTTTGTCTGTTAGTTTATTCTTCTGTCTGTCCCAACATGAAGTTGGGTGACATATTGATTTTTGATCAGTTCCTTTGTCTGTTAGTTCATTCCTCTGTCTGTCCCAAAATGAAGTTGGGTGACATATTGATTTTTGGTCAGTTCCTTTGTCTGTTAGTTCATTCTTCTGTCTTGTCCCAGAAGTTGGGGGACATATTGATTTTTGGTCAGTTCCTTTGTCTGTTAGTTCATTCTTCTGTCTGTCCCAACATGAAGTTGGGTGACATATTGATTTTTTATCAGTTCCTTTGTCTGTTAGTTCCTTTTTTTGTCAGTCCCAGAAGTTGGGGGACATATTGATTTTTGATCAGTTCCTTTGTCTGTTAGTTCATTCCTCTGTCTGTCCCAACATGAAGTTGGGGGACATATTGATTTTTCATTCTTCTGTCTGTCCCAACATGAAGTTGGGTGACATATTGATTTTTTATCAGTTCCTTTGTCTGTTAGTTCATTTTTCTGTCTGTCCCAGAAGTTGGGGGACATATTGATTTTTGGTCAGTTCCTTTGTCTGTTAGTTCATTCTTCTGTCTGTCCCAACATGAAGTTGGGGGACATATTGATTTTTGGTCAGTTCCTTTGTCTGTTAGTTCATTCTTCTGTCTGTCCCAACATGAAGTTGGGGGACATATTGATTTTTGGTCAGTTCCTTTGTCTGTTAGTTCATTCTTCTGTCTGTCCCAGAAGTTGGGGGACATATTGATTTTTGATCAGTTCCTTTGTCTGTTAGTTCATTCTTCTGTCTGTCCCAAAAGTTGGGGGACATATTGATTTTTTGGTCAGTTCCTTTGTCTGTTAGTTTATTCTTCTGTCTGTCCCAACATGAAGTTGGGTGACATTTTGATTTTTGATCAGTTCCTTTGTCTGTTAGTTCATTCCTCTGGTTGTCCCAGAAGTTGGGGGACATATTGATTTTTCATTCTTCTGTCTGTCCCAACATGAAGTTGGGGGACATATTGATGTTTGGTCAGTTCCTTTGTCTGTTAGTTCATTCCTCTGGTTGTCCCAGAAGTTGGGGGACATATTGATTTTTCATTCTTCTGTCTGTCCCAACATGAAGTTGGGGGACATATTGATGTTTGGTCAGTTCCTTTGTCTGTTAGTTCATTCTTCTGTCTGTCCCAGAAGTTGGGGGACATATTGTTTTTTGGTCAGTTCCTTTGTCTGTTAGTTCATTCTTCTGTCTGTCCCAACATGAAGTTGGGTGACATTTTGATTTTTGATCAGTTCCTTTGTTAGTTCATTCTTCTGTCTGTCCCAACATGAAGTTGGGGGACATATTGATTTTTCATTCTTCTGTCTGTCCCAACATGAAGTTGGGGGACATATTGATGTTTGGTCAGTTCCTTTGTCTGTTAGTTCATTCTTCTGTCTGTCCCAGAAGTTGGGGGACATATTGTTTTTTGGTCAGTTCCTTTGTCTGTTAGTTCATTCTTCTGTCTGTCCCAGAAGTTGGGTGACATATTGTTTTTTGGTCAGTTCCTTTGTCTGTTAGTTCATTCTTCTGTCTTGTCCCAGAAGTTGGGTGACATATTGATTTTTGATCAGTTCCTTTGTCTGTTAGTTCATTCTTCTGTCTGTCCCAGAAGTTGGGGGACATATTGTTTTTTGGTCAGTTCCTTTGTCTGTTAGTTCATTCTTCTGTCTGTCCCAACATGAAGTTGGGTGACATTTTGATTTTTGATCAGTTCCTTTGTCTGTTAGTTCATTCTTCTGTCTGTCCCAACATGAAGTTGGGTGACATTTTGATTTTTGATCAGTTCCTTTGTCTGTTAGTTCATTCTTCTGTCTGTCCCAACATGAAGTTGGGTGACATTTTGATTTTTCATTCTTCTGTCTGTCCCAACATGAAGTTGGGGGACATATTGATTTTTTATCAGTTCCTTTGTCTGTTAGTTCATTCTTCTGTCTGTCCCAGAAGTTGGGGGACATATTGATTTTTGGTCAGTTCCTTTGTCTGTTAGTTCATTCTTCTGTCTGTCCCAACATGAAGTTGGGGACATTTTGATTTTTGATCAGTTCCTTTGTCTGTTAGTTCATTCTTCTGTCTGTCCCAACATGAAGTTGGGTGACATATTGATTTTTTATCAGTTCCTTTGTCTGTTAGTTCATTTTTCTGTCTGTCCCAGAAGTTGGGGGACATATTGATTTTTGATCAGTTCCTTTGTCTGTTAGTTCATTCTTCTGTCTGTCCCAGAAGTTGGGGGACATTTTGATTTTTGATCAGTTCCTTTGTCTGTTAGTTCATTCTTCTGTCTGTCCCAACATGAAGTTGGGTGACATATTGATTTTTTATCAGTTCCTTTGTCTGTTAGTTCATTTTTCTGTCTGTCCCAGAAGTTGGGGGACATATTGATTTTTTGGTCAGTTCCTTTGTCTGTTAGTTTATTCTTCTGTCTGTCCCAACATGAAGTTGGGTGACATTTTGATTTTTGATCAGTTCCTTTGTCTGTTAGTTCATTCCTCTGGTTGTCCCAGAAGTTGGGGGACATATTGATTTTTCATTCTTCTGTCTGTCCCAACATGAAGTTGGAGGACATATTGATTTTTTATCAGTTCCTTTGTCTGTTAGTTCATTCTTCTGTCTGTCCCAGAAGTTGGGTGACATATTGTTTTTTGGTCAGTTCCTTTGTCTGTTAGTTCATTCTTCTGTCTGTCCCAACATGAAGTTGGGGGACATATTGATTTTTGGTCAGTTCCTTTGTCTGTTAGTTCATTCTTCTGTCTGTCCCAACATGAAGTTGGGTGACATTTTGATTTTTGATCAGTTCCTTTGTCTGTTAGTTCATTCTTCTGTCTGTCCCAACATGAAGTTGGGTGACATTTTGATTTTTGATCAGTTCCTTTGTCTGTTAGTTCATTCTTCTGTCTGTCCCAACATGAAGTTGGGTGACATTTTGATGTTTGGTCAGTTCCTTTGTCTGTTAGTTCATTCTTCTGTCTGTCCCAGAAGTTGGGTGACATATTGTTTTTTGGTCAGTTCCTTTGTCTGTTAGTTCATTCTTCTGTCTGTCCCAACATGAAGTTGGGTGACATTTTGATTTTTGATCAGTTCCTTTGTTAGTTCATTCTTCTGTCTGTCCCAACATGAAGTTGGGGGACATATTGATTTTTCATTCTTCTGTCTGTCCCAACATGAAGTTGGGTGACATATTGTTTTTTGGTCAGTTCCTTTGTCTGTTAGTTCATTCTTCTGTCTTGTCCCAGAAGTTGGGTGACATATTGATTTTTGATCAGTTCCTTTGTCTGTTAGTTCATTCTTCTGTCTGTCCCAGAAGTTGGGGGACATATTGTTTTTTGGTCAGTTCCTTTGTCTGTTAGTTCATTCTTCTGTCTGTCCCAACATGAAGTTGGGTGACATTTTGATTTTTGATCAGTTCCTTTGTCTGTTAGTTCATTCTTCTGTCTGTCCCAACATGAAGTTGGGTGACATTTTGATTTTTCATTCTTCTGTCTGTCCCAACATGAAGTTGGGGGAAATATTGATTTTTCATTCTTCTGTCTGTCCCAACATGAAGTTGGGGGACATATTGATTTTTTATCAGTTCCTTTGTCTGTTAGTTCATTCTTCTGTCTGTCCCAGAAGTTGGGGGACATATTGATTTTTGGTCAGTTCCTTTGTCTGTTAGTTCATTCTTCTGTCTGTCCCAGAAGTTGGGGGACATATTGATTTTTGGTCAGTTCCTTTGTCTGTTAGTTCATTCTTCTGTCTGTCCCAGAAGTTGGGGGACATATTGATTTTTGGTCAGTTCCTTTGTCTGTTAGTTCATTCTTCTGTCTGTCCCAACATGAAGTTGGGGGACATATTGATTTTTGGTCAGTTCCTTTGTCTGTTAGTTCATTCTTCTGTCTGTCCCAACATGAAGTTGGGGGACATTTTGATTTTTGATCAGTTCCTTTGTCTGTTAGTTCATTCTTCTGTCTGTCCCAACATGAAGTTGGGTGTCATATTGATTTTTGGTCAGTTCTTTTGTCTGTTAGTTCATTCTTCTGTCTGTCCCAGAAGATGGGGGACATTTTGATTTTTTATCAGTTCCTTTGTCTGTTAGTTCATTCTTCTGTCTGTCCCAGAAGTTGGGGGACATATTGATTTTTGGTCAGTTCCTTTGTCTGTTAGTTCATTCTTCTGTCTGTCCCAGAAGATGGGGGACATTTTGATTTTTTATCAGTTCCTTTGTCTGTTAGTTCATTCTTCTGTCTGTCCCAGAAGTTGGGGGACATATTGATTTTTGATCAGTTCCTTTGTCTGTTAGTTCATTCTTCTGTCAGTCCCAACATGAAGTTGGGGGACATATTGATTTTTTATCAGTTCCTTTGTTAGTTCATTCTTCTGTCTGTCCCAACATGAAGTTGGGGGACATATTGATTTTTGATCAGTTCCTTTGTCTGTTAGTTCATTCTTCTGTCTGTCCCAGAAGTTGGGGGACATATTGATTTTTGGTCAGTTCCTTTGTCTGTTAGTTCATTCTTCTGTCTGTCCCAGAAGTTGGGGGACATATTGATTTTTGGTCAGTTCCTTTGTCTGTTAGTTCATTCTTCTGTCTGTCCCAACATGAAGTTGGGGGACATTTTGATTTTTGGTCAGTTCCTTTGTCTGTTAGTTCATTCTTCTGTCTGTCCCAACATGAAGTTGGGTGACATATTGATTTTTTATCAGTTCCTTTGTCTGTTAGTTTATTCTTCTGTCTGTCCCAACATGAAGTTGGGGGACATTTTGATTTTTGATCAGTTCCTTTGTCTGTTAGTTCATTCCTCTGTCTGTCCCAACTCTGGTTTACTTTTGCATTGAAGCTTTTTTTTCATGAAGATGACTTCTCAACTTTATGAAAATGAAACTTTGCCATAGTTAAAACATGATGAGATCTCTTCACTGACAAAATTCTGTAGGGCTGTGCCAAATACTTCAAGCTTGATTGAACATCAAAAATAAGGGGATTGTTCCAATATGTGCCAAGCAGGACATCAGTTTCACGAAGACACAAAGCAGCACATGTGTGTACATTTTCTTGTTTTGAATTTTTTGGTACATGTGTCTGTGTTTGGTTTATTTTTTTTCCTGTACAGAGACATATGAAGGTCCAGAAAGCAAAGTTACAATGCAGATTTTTATTTCAGTATTATATAAACTATATGTACATGTTTTCTGAAAAGTTAAATTTATTTGCACTAGCCATGAAACACAAATCCCATACATTAACTATTAACCTCCTGGCCAAGAGAAAAATTAATATGTGGAAGCACAATAGGTTTTTTTTCAATATTTGAAAGCTGGACAGGCCTCTACTACTAATATCATCAGAAGAATTAGCGAGCCTGCTTCTCATGATTAATAAAACAACAGGCAAGGCTACCTTTAGACTACAGAAAGCTGTGTAAGTCAGTCAACTTAAAATTAAACAGCTAGGCAAATCTGCACAGCTTAAAATATTGGAGAGCTGGACAACTGTGTTCAGGTAAGTATTAGAAAGCTGGGCAAGTCTGAACAGGTGATCTTTAGAAAGCTGGGCAAGTCTGAACAGGTGATCTTTAGAAAGCTGGGCAAGTCTGAACAGGTGATCTTTAGAAAGATGTGCAAGTCTGAACAGGTGATCTTTAGAAAGCTGGGCTAGTCTGAACAGGTGATCTTTAGAAAGCTGGGCAAGTCTGAACAGGTGATCTTTAGAAAGCTGGGCAAGTCTGAACAGGTGATCTTTAGAAAGCTGGGCTAGTCTGAACAGGTGATCTTTAGAAAGCTGGGCTAGTCTGAACAGGTGATCTTTAGAAAGCTGGGCTAGTCTGAACAGGTGATCTTTAGAAAGCTGGGCTAGTCTGAACAGGTGATCTTTAGAAAGCTGGGCTAGTCTGAACAGGTGATCTTTAGAAAGCTGGGCAAGTCTGAACAGGTGATCTTTAGAAAGCTGGGCTAGTCTGAACAGGTGATCTTTAGAAAGCTGGGCAAGTCTGAACAGGTGATCTTTAGAAAGCTGGGCTAGTCTGAACAGGTGATCTTTAGAAAGCTGGGCTAGTCTGAACAGGTGATCTTTAGAAAGCTGGGCAAGTCTGAACAGGTGATCTTTAGAAAGCTGGGCAAGTCTGAACAGGTGATCTTTAGAAAGCTGGGCAAGTCTGAACAGGTGATCTTTAGAAAGCTGGGCTAGTCTGAACAGGTGATCTTTAGAAAGCTGGGCAAGTCTGAACAGGTGATCTTTAGAAAGCTGGGCAAGTCTGAACAGGTGATCTTTAGAAAGCTGGGCAAGTCTGAACAGGTGATCTTAAGAAAGCTGGGCAAGTCTGAACAGGTGATCTTTAGAAAGCTGGGCTAGTCTGAACAGGTGATCTTTAGAAAGCTGGGCAAGTCTGAACAGGTGATCTTTAGAAAGCTGGGCAAGTCTGAACAGGTGATCTTTAGAAAGCTGGGCAAGTCTGAACAGGTGATCTTTAGAAAGCTGGGCAAGTCTGAACAGGTGATCTTTAGAAAGCTGGGCAAGTCTGAACAGGTGATCTTTAGAAAGCTGGGCAAGTCTGAACAGGTGATCTTTAGAAAGCTGGGCAAGTCTGAACAGGTGATCTTTAGAAAGCTGGGCAAGTCTGAACAGGTGATCTTTAGAAAGCTGGGCTAGTCTGAACAGGTGATCTTTAGAAAGCTGGGCAAGTCTGAACAGGTGATCTTTAGAAAGCTGGGCTAGTCTGAACAGGTGATCTTAGAAAGCTGGGCTAGTCTGAACAGGTGATGTTTAGAAAGCCTGGCTAGTCTAAAGGGATATTTTTATGTTGTTATTCACCTCTCATACCATATTTATTTTGTCAAATATCATTCACAAATTTCTTCATGGATTATTATACAGTACTACATGTAGATAGTGCTGTATAACCGGTCCATTATTTATAAGGTGGTCTTTCACCTATTCTTTGATCTGTGTGTTGTAGTGCAGTTGAACCAAACAAAAAGACTTACTCTGAAAAATAATAGCATATACAATATTATTTTTAGGTGAAATGAAGTCTTCATCAAATCCAGATGACCTGGCAGCTCATATAGAAGAACGTATCCTTTTTGGAAAATATATAGAAAATTGCATGCAGAAATAGATCAGTAATATTTATGCTCATGTAGCATTTCTATTCAATTTGATTAATACATGATAATTTTTTCATTGTTTGGTAACTTGTTCTTGTCCTGTGAATGACTGGCCCTGGCAGCGATGTAAGCTTAGAATGTTCTTAGTCTGGGTTTTCAGCCAATCAAAACTTAAGATTTCCTATTTCTAAGATTATTTTTGGTCCATTTTTATTTGTTCTCCTGTAGATGTTTCAGTGTGATCCTTAGCTATTCAAGATATATTTCAAGAATTCAAAAATACAGACAGCAAGTATAAAACCAGAGTCAGAAGTAGAATATCTAATTTAAAGGACAAACGAAATGCAAAACTGAGAGAAAATGTGTTGTGTGGGTTGATATCTACAGAAAGGATAGCTAGTATGCCAACAGAGGTCAGTCAAATTAGCTGCATTCATTTAACAGAAATTCAGATTAGGATAGTTAAAATTTATAAAACTGATAATAACCTTTGTAAATGAAGCATTCAAGATAAATGGTTTATTATCTGCTATCAAATTTTAAAATGTGTTCATGTTACAGCAATGGATAATATAACATCATGTTAACATTTGTCTCCCCTTTTTTTTTCTTTATACAGGACATGGCCAATGAAAAGATGAAAGAGCTACGTGCTAAATATACAAAAGAGGGAATAAATGACCATCAGATGGCAAAAACAGAAGGCACAGTTACCGATCTGTTTAAATGTGGAAAATGTGGGAAAAACAAGTGTACATACAACCAGGTGTGTATTATTGACCTACTGATGTGACAGCATCACAATCTATTTTTGGCACATTTATATTAAGGGGTCGTCCATAGTTGTAAACCATTTTCATAAGTGGTTAGACTTATTCCCTGTAAGCGTGACAACAATTTCAACAAAATAGTAGATTCATTCCCTGTAAATGTGACAGTGTCAACAAAATAGTATTCATTCCCTGTAAATTTGACAGTGTCAACAAAATAGTATTCATTCCCTGTAAATTTGACAGTGTCAACAAAATAGTAGATTCATTCCCTGTAAGTGTGACAGGGTCAACAAAATAGTATTCATTCCCTGTAAGTGTGACAACAATTTCAACAACATAGTAGATTCATTCCCTGTAAATTTGACAATGTCAACGAAATAGTAGAGTCATTCCCTGTAAGTGTGACAATGTCAACAAAATAGTAGATTCATTCCCTGTAAGTGTGACAGTCTCAACAAAATAGTAGAGTCATTCCCTGTAAGTGTGACAACAATTTCAACAAAATAGTAGATTAATTCCCTGTAAATTTAACAATGTCAACAAAATAGTATTCATTCCTTGTAAATTTGACAATGTCAACAAAATAGTATTCATTCCCTGTAAGTGTGACAACAATTTCAACAAAATAGTAGATTCATTCCCTGTAAATTTGACAATGTCAACAAAATAGTAGAGTCATTTCCTGTAAGTGTGACAACAATGTCAACAAAGTAGATTCATTCCCTGTAAGTGTGACAGTCTCAACAAAATAGTAGAGTCATTCCCTGTAAATGTGACAACATTGTCAACAAAATAGAGTCATTCCCAGTAAGTGTGACAGTGTCAACAAAATAGTATTTTTTCCCTGTAAGTGTGACAGTCTCAACAAAATAGTAGATTCATTCCCTGTAAGTGTGACAGTGTCACAAAATAGTGTTCATTCCCTGTAAGTGTGACAGTGTCAACAAAATAGTATTCATTCCCTGTAAGTGTGACATTGTCAACAAAATAGTAGATTCATTCCCTGTAAATGTGACAATGTCAAGAAAATAGATTCATTCCCTGTAAGTGTGACATTGTCAACAAAATAGTAGATTCATTCCCTGTAAATGTGACAATGTCAAGAAAATAGATTCATTCCCTGTAAATGTGACAGTGTCAACAAAATAGTATTAATTCCCTGTAAGTGTGACATTGTCAACAAAATAGTAGATTCATTCCCTGTAAATGTGACAATGTCAAGAAAATAGATTCATTCCATGTAAATGTGACAGTGTCAACAAAATAGTATTCATTCCCTGTAAGTGTGACAGTGTCAACAAAATAGTACATTCATTCCCTGTAAGTGTGACAGTGTCAACAAAATAGTATTCATTCCCTGTAAGTGTGACAGTGTCAACAAAATAGAGTCATTCCCAGTAAGTGTGACAATGTCAACAAAATAGTAGATTCATTCCCTGTAAATGTGAAAATTTTTTACATTCAAAGATTAACTACAAAAAATAATTTCTCCATGAGGGAAGACAAAATTTTCATTTTGTACATTGTATAATCCATGGTTATTAACAGATGCAGACAAGAAGTGCTGATGAACCTATGACAACATTTGTATTTTGTATGGATTGTGGCAACAGATGGAAGGTAACATTTGTGTTTATTTCTCTGTATATAAATACAGTCTCATGCAAACTGTGTTAGTTTTCTATCTCACTACAATAATTGTGATGTCCAAAATCAAATAATCTCGTCTTTACAAAATTAGGATTTTATTCATACATGCCAGGGTTGGACATGAGGAGACAGGAAGGACTTAAGTATGGACCCACCTCAAAGTATGTGAATCACGGACCCACCTCTCAATCATCTCCTATCAGATAATTTAGTAATGTGGTTGATTTTATATGATTCTATTTCTGTTAGATCCTCAGTAAGTTTTTTTTTTCAATAAGTGTGCAACCATTTTTCTAGGAATAAAAGTTTGTATTTATAAATGTTTAATAATCAAAAAATTAAAGATCATACATTATTGGTTATTTCATTGTACCATAGAACAGAATTTCTGATTGGTTATTTCATTTTACCATAGAACAGGATTTCTCATTGCTTATTTCATTGTACCATAGAACAGGATTTCTCATTGGTTATTACATTGTACCATATAACAGGATTTCTCATTGGTTATTTCATTGTACCATATAACAGGATTTCTCTCTTTTTAGCTCACCTGGACCGAAGGTCCATGTGAGCTATTGCTATCACTTGGCGTCCGTTGTCCGTCGTAAACTTTTTCAAAAATCTTCTCCTCTGAAACCACTGGGCCAGTTTTTTTCAAACTTGGCCAGAATCATCCTTAGGGTTCCTTGTTTCAAGTTTGTACCCAGGGTGTTGATCAACAGACAAATATGGCCGCTGTTACTAAAAATAGAACATGGGGGTCAACACAGGTTTTTGATCATTATCTAAAAAACTATAATAGCTATAGAGAAAACCGTTACTTCAAATTGATCAGCACATTAAGGTCTACAATAGTTGCTATCAGTGCGAAGTTGTGTATTGGCTTCTTGTAGGAGTTATTGCCCTTTTTTGACGATTTTTGACAAAATTTTTGGTATTTACAATATAACCTGAAAAATATACGAGGTAGAGTGAAACTGTAAATGGCAAAAATGATCAGCAATAAAAGCCCTACAATTCACTTGATTGGTCTGAAATTGTCAGATGACTCCTTATATGAGTTATTGCCCTTAAATGGTAATTTTTTATGAAATTTTTCGTTTTTGTCCTGTAACTTTAATACTATAACAGCTAGAGTAAAACTGTAAATAGCAAAAATGATCAACAATACAAGCCCTACAATTCACTGTATTAGTCTGAAATTGTCAGATGACTCCTTATAGGAGTTATTGCCCTTAAATGGCAATTTTTTATGAAATTTTCCGTTTTTGTCCTGTAACTTGAAAACTATAGCAGCTAGATTGAAACTGTAAATTGCACAAATGATCAGCAATAAAGACCCTACAATTCACTTGATTGGTCTGAAATTGTCAGATGACTCCTTATATGAGTTATTGCCCTTAAATGGTAATTTTTTATGAAATTTTCCGTTCTTGTCCTGTAACTTTAAAACTATAACAGCTAGAGTAAAACTGTAAATATCAAAAATGATCAACAATACAAGCCCTACAATTCACTGTATTAGTCTGAAATTGTCAGATGACTCCTTATAGGAGTTATTGCCCTTAAATGGCAATTTTTTATGAAATTTTCCGTTTTTGTCCTGTAACTTGAAAACTATAGCAGCTAGATTGAAACTGTAAATTGCACAAATGATCAGCAATAAAGACCCTACAATTCACTTGATTGGTCTGAAATTGTCAGACAACTCCTTAAATAAGTTATTGCCCATAGATGGCACCTTATAGGAGTTATTGTATTTAACAAATTTTTTGAAGAAATGTTTAGTTTTTGCACAGTAACTTAAAAGCTATAACAACTAGACTGAAACTGTTAATTTCAAAAATTTTAATATAGTTTAAGTCATTTGGAGCCTCTAGTTTCAATATAAATTGGTTTGCATGCATTGTAATAAATTTCTAAATCTTTTTCCAGTGTTAAATATATTATTTTATATTTGTAGTTCTGCTGAGGTGTGCTTGACATTGAGAAAACAATGAAAAACCAACCAGCTGATAAAAGAAGACTTAGTGTACATAATATTTTATCTGTACATAGATCAGTAGGTCATATACATCCTAAAGTTGCTGTTATGTCTTTGTGTTGACCAATATTTATAAGAAATCTATGTGTATTTCAGTTTAAACTGCAAATGAATTAGAAGTGTACATATTTGGGGAAAGGCTTACTCCATTTTACATCTGCATGTTGTACTTCCCTTTTAGAAAAACTATCAGCATTACTTGTTTGTAGAGTGGTTGTGCATTTAAGCATACAAATCTATCAACAATTAGTGTGTGCATGATTATATTATATATAATTATATTATTAGGATCTGTCATCAGATATTTGGTATTCATTTTCTTAGTTCCATTGTGTATTTTTTGCCCAACTGAAATATGTGGTCATGATGTAACAAACTTTGATTAAAGTTTTATTGTGGATAAAAGAAGATGATCCTCATCAATGAATATGACAATATTCAGCCGTGGTGTACAGAGAACATCTTCTATTGATGTATGTAACAAAGTACAATAGGAGTGACAACACCAGCTACAACACATATTTCTGTAGTGTTAAGCATCAACTATGTATTATTTTTGTAAATAGATTTGTTTCATCATTTCAGTGCTGTATTATTTCTTGCTTTTATTCCACCTAGAATTTTTAATTGTTGATGACGATTTAATCTGTTGTATAATACCAAACTAAAAATCCTACATCTCACATATTATGTTCTGTCACTTACAGTTTCTGTTTTCTCTACAGAGAGGTTAATGGTAATGATAGTTTATTCAAGTTTCAATACTTAATGATGTTTTAACAAGGTTTAAAAACAGCTTCCATGTTTTTAATAAGGAAACTAATTTTTGTTTCTATGGTAACCTAAGGCAGCTTTATAGATCCACAATGTTTTGTTCCAACATTATTCATCATGTTAATGATCACCATGTTTTGTATAGTAGTTTGCTTGATCATGAATGATAAAGAATTTTGTGTCAATAATCATGTTTCTTTTTAAGACCAATTATCCCTAAGCACCAAAATAACTGGGACATGACATGTCTCAGATTTTGCCGATTTTCATTTCATAAGTTGCAATTGACCATTGGATCACAAAAATGATGACTGTTTGTTATGATTGACCACGGTTGCCATGGTAACCGAGGCGGTCATATTTTATCATTTCTCATACTGCGAAATAGCCTATATTCAATTCCCAATTTGTTATTCAAAAATCAATGCATATTCAATATTATACAATTACTGTCTTTTGATGAGGTAAATGTGTGGAGTTATTGACTTTTGAAAAAACTGTTATTCACCGAGCCCAGCGGGCGAGGTGAATAACAAAGAGTTTTTTCAAAAGTCAATAACTCCACACATTTACCGAATCAAAAGACAGTTATTGTTTTATTCAATAAAAAAGGATATTCACTAAAAATAAAATGGTTATTCACCGCGGGAAAATGCATGCGATTGTTATTTTAAAAAGGGAATAACCGGGATTCTATAAATAACAATCGCATGCATTTTCCCGCGGTGAATAACCATTTTATTTTTAGTGAATATCCTTTTTTATTCAAATTTTTCAGTCACATTATTTTTATACAAAATGTTTTATATATTATTGAATAAAACGTTTTATTTGCTTAATTCAATACCGCATTGACAATATTTAAAACAGTTTCAAGACTAAACATAAATGTGTAGTCAGAACGAGGCTATCGAATATGTCAAGAAATCAATCATTTTTTCTGGAATTTTTTTACCAAAAAATTACCATTTTTGCCACTTTATTGACTCCATTTTCAGAAAATGCACCAATCACATATACTAATCATGAATATAATTACATAAATTCATGATTAATATTCAAAACTTCTAAAAATCTCAATGGGGTAAGAAGAGATGTCTATAGAAAACACTGTCAAAGATGGTTACCATTGTAACTTGTGAAAAAAAGCCTTTTCTGTACTGTTCAATATTTCCAAGAAACTACTATTTCTTAGCCTAGGGTTAAATTAAATCATCCTTAATTATTATTTTTAACAGACATCCTATAAACTTAAAATGACATTGAAATCATTTCAGTGTACAATGTCTCAAGGTCAAGGTCAGCTAAAAATTGAAATTTCAAATATGAAAATCTCGAAGCAAAATCAATTTTAAGTGACCTTCAGAACAATACAAGTGACTTTGAAAGTTTTCTAAGGTCATACTATGTTGAAAAGATCCTTTTAGGTACATATGATGACAACAATTGTTATCTTGGCTCATATTAGAAGTATGGTCATACATATATATTTAAATATTGAAAAATTGCCGTTTTTGTTTTATTACCATGGTAACCAACTTTAACAGTGTTTTCTAAAAACATTTTGGGGTCCTCGGTGGCCGAGTGGTCAAGGTAGTTCGTCTACTATTGAACACGTGGTCTGGCAACACTGAGATTGCGGGTTCGATTCTCACTGATTTTTGAATAACAAATTGGGAATTGAATATAGGCTATTTCGCAGTATGAGAAATGATAAAATATGACCGCCTCGGTTACCATGGCAACCGTGGTCAATCATAACAAACAGTCATCATTTTTGTGATCCAATGGGAGTTATTGCCCTTTAATTGTCGAAATTGATGATTTTTGCCATTTTTGCCTCAAAATCTTGAAAATTATTAGAACTAGAGAAAAAAGTAAGCATTGCTTAATTGTTCTGCTCTATGAGGGCTACAAAATTGGCTTTAGAGTCAAGATTGTCTGATTAACCGTTTAAGAGTTATTCCCCTTGAACTGTTCATTTTAATCTGTTTAAATTGATTTTTTAAAATCTCCTCTGAAACCACGGAAAGTACTGCTTTGAAACTTTGTACACATCATCAGTCAAATGTCCTCAACCAAGTTTGCACCAACCATGGCTGCAGATTAACCAACGTGGCCACCATGGCTAAAAAAAATGACTTTAAGGTTAATATTGTCTGATGAACCGTTTAAGAGTTATTCCCCTTGAACTGTTTTTTTGAAACGGTTTTAATTAATTTTTTTAAAATCTTTTTCTCTGAAACCACTGAAAGTACTGCTTCTCTATGAGGGCTACAAAAATGACTTAGGGTCAAGATTGTCTGATGAACCGTTTAGGAATTATTCTCCTTGAACATTTTTTTAATCAATTTTACTTGATTTTAAAAAATCTCCTCTTTAACCCATTAAAGGACTGCTTTAAAACACATTGCACACAACATCTTTAGGATGTCCTCTACCAAAATTGTGCAAATCATGACACCTGACTGCCTACATAGCTACGTTGGCTTAAAATAGAAAATGGGGGGGGGGGGGGGGAGTCAAGAGAGTTTCGACTAATAGTTAAAAAAGTATAACAGGTACAGCAAATTTGAAGTGAACCTCCCTTCTCCCTCTAAGCATTAAAACCCTTAAAAGGTCAAAATTAATGACTTTTGCAGAAGTGTTGGGCAATTCCTTATATCAAAGAAAAGCTGGATAAAAAGGGTTGTTTGGTTTCAGGTTCAGGTGAGCGATACAGGCTCCTGGGAGCCTCTAGTTTCAATATTCACCACAATACATGTGACTTGCAACTTTTGTCTTATTTATAAATTGTTTGTAAACTTTCCTAGCATTTCCAAGTAAAACTAAACGAAATTTCTATAAAACGTATGGAAGAAAACTAACAAAATGATCCATTGATGCCCAACGTGTGGAGATCAATATCTTAGCAATATCCATGCTCTGCAAAATGAAACTAAGTGTGAATAGTCCAAGTGAAAATGTGGGGTGTTTTTTGCTTGGTGTTTAGTGCCACTTTCAGCAATTTTTTAGCTTTATCATGCCATCCAGTTTTTATTGGGGTAAGCAGCCATAGTACCTGGAGAAAATTCCAGACCTTTGTTAGGAAAACTGGCAATCCTTGTCAATTAAGATTGGAGTCGAGTGCATCCGGCACGCAGTGAGATTGAAACCCTTAACCTTATTGTTAACAGACCAGTGATCAATAGTAGTCGAACTATAACCACTCGGCCACCTAGACCCCTTGAAAATGTGTGGCTAGGAAAATGCAGTACCATATGGGAATCTGAAAATTGTTTGTTTGTTTGAATGGTGTTTAATTCGACTTTCAGCAATTTTTTCAGCTATATCATGGCGTCCAGTTTTTATTGGGGAGGAAGCAGGAGTACCCGGAGAAAAACCCCGACCTGCGGTAGGAAAACTGGCAATCCTTGTCAATTAAGATTGGAGTCAAGTACACCCTACCTGCTGTGATGTAAATTGTCTCCAGTAGCCAGGACTTTATGTTATTGCTGTGGGAGCCTGTACATTGTGTTCAATAGCTAGACCTTTCATGTGAACACAATGGAAGGCTTAAAATTGTGTCCAGTAACTCTGTCTATCTGGAACTTTATGTTATGGCTATGGGAGCCTGTAAATTGTGTTCAATAGCTAGGCCTTTTATGTGATCACAATGGGAGACTTAAAATTGTATCCAGTTACTAGGTCTAAAAGATCCTATAAATTGTGTCAAGTAGCTGGGCCTTTCATTTTACCAATAAGTGTAAATTGATGCAAAATATATGTATGTTTTGCATTTAATGCCACATTTAGCAATTTTTGCAGCTGTATTATTGTATCCACTTTTTATTAGCTCACCTGACCCGAAGGGTCATGTGAGCTATTGCCATCACTTGGCGTCCGTCCTCGTCCGTCGTCGTCGTCGTCGTCGTTAACTTTTCTTCAAAAATCTTCTCCAAAACCACTGAAGGGATTGCTTTGAAACTTTGCACACATCATCAGTAAAATGTCCTCTACCAAGTTTGCACAAATCATGGCCTCAGACCAACCAACATGGCCGCCATGGCTAAAAATAGAACTGGGGGGTCAAAATACAGTTTTTTGCTTATAGTTCAAAAAATATAACAGATGCAGGAAAACCGAAGAGACCTTCCTTCTTCAGCATCTAAAGCTCTACTAAACACCCTATTGGGTGAAAGTTGTATGATGACTCCTTGTAGGAGTTATTGCCCGTTAATTGTCGAAATTGATTATTTTTGACATTTTTGCCTCGAAATCTTGAAAATTATTAGAAGTAGAGAAAAAGTTAGCATTGCTTAATTGTTCTGCTCTATGAGGGCTACAAAAATGACTTTAGGGTCAAGATTGTCTGATGAACCGTTTAGGAATTATTCTCCTTGAACATTTTTTTAATCAATTTTACTTGATTTTAAAAAATCTTCTTCTCTTTAACCAATGAAAGGACTGCTTTGAAACATTGCACACATCATCTTTAGGATGTCCTCTACCAAAGTTGTGCAAATCATGACACCTGACTACCTACATAGCTACGTTGCCTTAAAATAGAAAAAATGAAAAAAAGAGGGGGGAGTCGAGAGAGTTTTTCGACTGATAGTTAAAAAAGTATAACAGGTACAGCAAATTTGAAGTGAACCTCCCTTCTCCCTCTAAGCATCAAAAGCTCCTCCTTATAGGGGTTATTTCCCTTAAAAGGTCAAAAATAATGATTTTTGCAGAAGTGTTGGGCAATTACTTATAGCAAAGAAAAGCTGGATAAAAAAGGGTTGTTTGGTTTCAGGTTCAGGTGAGCGATACAGGCTCCTGGGAGCCTCTAGTTTACCTTCGGCAAGAAAACTGGCAAACCCTTTCAGTTGAGATTTAAGTGGAACACACCCTGTCTGCAGACCGACTCAAATTCGCAATGTCAGTGTTGACAGGCCACTTGATCAGTAGTAGACAACTACCGGTAATTTTCTTTACCTTATATGGTAAGTAAACCAATTGGTCAACAAGTATCAGAAATCATTGCACGGCAACACAATTCGGATTGAGGCACATGACAGAAGAAGAAACAAAAAAAAACCAACAAAAATAGGCCATCGTATGGGACATTAAATGATACCCACCACGTTGAACACATTTTACTGAATTATAAATCGGCCTTTAGGAACAGATGAGCATGATAACAGTCAATCTCGGACAGTTTTACCTTGATAAAAAAATTTTTTAATTTGCCTTACTAAAAAACTACAAATGAGGTTTGATCTTCATTTTATAGTACTTAACAGCTGTGCAAAGATTTAACAAACTCCTTTTTTCAAGTAATCATTTAAAACTATTTTTTTTACCATTTGTTTTAACAGGCCTTACTCAAATCAACAAATGGTATTGTGATGAAAATTGAATCTTAATTTTATAGTACTTAACAGCTGTGCAGTTTACAAAAAATTAAATTGGCTAAATCGAAAACTAAAAATTTGATTGTGCTGAAAATTGAACTTAATTTTCATTTTATGGTACTTAGCAGCTGTGCAAAGTTGAAACAAAATCTGTTGACGCGTTTTCATGTAACCATCTAGAAACTACCAACTGTTGACCAAAACAAAATTTGAATTGGCCTAAGACGAAAACTACAAATTGGACTGTGCTAAAAATTGAACTTGATCTTCATTTTATATCACTTATAATAAGCTTTTCAAAGTTTAAACAAAATCCATTGAAGCGTTTTCAAGTTAACCCTGGAAAACACGACCTACGGTCAGACGGACGGACCATATCCATACGGAGGTTATCACATAATAATTCGCCATTTTGTTGGATGGGTATATAACCTGAAATAGAGTTACTCGTACAAATTAAAAAAAAAAGCTTAGATGCTCCGGACAGTAGTGAGTGTCCGACTCTAAATAGAAAGCTGTCGAATTACTTATCATGTTAAATGAACGGTCATATTCAGAGACACAGCAGGAAAGCTCATTGGTTTTCAATAAAGATCAATTAAGTCATGGCCATATAAAAATTCAGAAGGGTGACGTCAAGCTTGTTTGAAATAGTTTGAGATGTTAACTTCGTAAAATAATGCAATCAACGAGGTTATAGCGATTGTAGTGTTCAGTTTTTTTTCTTTGGAGTGTATTCCGAGATGGCCTAGTTGACGGTATCGATACTGTCCTTAATTTCAGGCTCACTTGGCTAAATTAAATATAGTCATCGAACGTTGTGATGCAACAAGTTAGCTACCTGTGTATAGAGAAGGGTGAAATGCTGTACCTAATACGAGAACAAAAACAGGGTAGCACAATTTGTATCCACTGGAATGCCGATAGTCTGCTGGAAAAAACTGTTATCTTAACATTACATATACTAGTATATTGTCAATTCAAAACCTAACATTTGACAGATATTCTATTTCTTGAATTTATTTTCGACAACAAAGTATGACTAATCATCGGGTACCTGTATCGTCTCTTTCATTTTTTTTTACAAAGCATTTTAAAACATCTTTGAACCTGGGTTTAAGATTCATATGCAAGAACTAAGAAATGCAGCTTGGGCAGAGGTTTGATGCTATTACATTGGGAAAGAGGCTCTAACTTTAAGACTAGATCTTTTGACATTTATTCGTGGTCACATTTGATTTATACAGCTCTTTATATCACAGGTATCATTGGTTTTCAATGACTGTTTTTTTATAGTTGTTAAAATTGTCAGTTTAGAATAGAATAAGAGCTGTTCAGGAGAATCCAGGCTTTTAGGAATCCGTTATCTTTAATGTTTACCTTTATTCTGTAAGGATCTATATTTTATAAATTATATATGATAATATTGTATACCAATTAGTAGGTTTTAAGTGACTACCATGCATTGACTATTCTGACTTGAAGCTAAATTCATATGGCTCCTTACTAATGAGGATGAAATAATTTTAAAAGAATTGGCTCTTTTTATAAAAATATGCCTACAATATAGAGGTAAAAATTAGACATCACAAATTATTATTATTATTGTTAACATGATATATTTGTAATAAAATATATTTTAAGGTGCTCTGACCTGTCCTGTGTTCAATTATATAAATTGTATAATTATCAGTCCTGTTCAAATATATATATTGTATAATTATCATAATCATTGTATCTGATTTTTGCCCCTTGAGGGCCCTTGATTGGAAATAAAGCTATTCTATTCTATTCTATTCTATTCTATTCTATTCTATTGTATTCTATTCTATTCTGTATCACAACCATAAACATATTACTGTTTAGGATACTGTTAATACATTATAAATTAATGACTTTGATATAGGTTGCTATCAGGATTTATCAGCCAGAGAAAATGTAAAATTCATTTTGAATATACATTTTCTCTGGCTGATTAATCCTGATAGCTACCGTATATAAAAGTCAGTTATTGTGTTATTACACGAATAATATCTTCATCTTCCTTGATCAGACCACACAATTGTACTCTTTCGATCTATTTTTAAAGAAAAACCAGGTCGATATTGGATTCCGCTTGACCACTGTGCAGCGAAATCATGCACCAAACAAAAATTTCCATATTTTGATGCGATAGTACTGTTGCCATTGATCGTGACCCGAAAGTTGTTTTTAGGCCAATCGAATACACGCAAAATTCTAATAAGAAAATTTGTTCTACCAGTCAAATATAAATATAAAATACATCAATGACAAAAATGTCTGAACTCTACATTAATATGAAGTATAAGGTAGTCTTCTTGTATTGTTAGATAATGGGAGGGGGTAATTAGTTATCATTATAACAGCCGAATAGATGATACAATTAAAGGGGAAATCACCAGTTTATAAGACTTGCATAAAAGGATAGATTGGCGTGTTGATCTCACCTCCGAATCGTTATGGACAAGTACCAAAGATTCCACATTGCGATAACTATTTACTATTTTCATTTCCATATAAAGCCACATTATTGTTATTGGCATAACTTTATTCTTTAGATGTTCAGCTACAAGTCATGGTGTAATCGGTATGACCCAATTCTCTAGAGGTTCAGCTGTAAGACATGATGTTATTGTCATGACTTTATTCTTTAGATGTTCAGCTGCAAGTCACGCTGTAATCGGTATGACCCTATTCTCTAGAGGTTCAGCTGTAAGACATGATGTTATCGGCATGACTTTATTCTTTAGATGTTCAGCTACAAGTCATGGTGTAATCGGTATGACCCAATTTTCTAGAGGTTCAGCTGTAAGACATGATGTTATTGGCATGACTTTATTCTTTAGATGTTCAGCTGCATGTCACGCTGTAATCGGTATGACCCTATTCTCTAGAGGTTCAGCTGTAAGACATGATGTTATCGGCATGACTTTATTTCTTTAGATGTTCAGCTGCAAGTCATGGTGTAATCGGAATGACCCAATTCTCTAGAGGTTCAGCTGTAAGACATGATGTTATCGGCATGAATTTATTCTTTAGATGTTCAGCTACAAGTCATGGTGTAATCGGTATGACCACATTCTCTAGCTGTAAGACATGATGTTATTGGCATGACTTTATTCTTTAGATGTTCAGCTGCAAGTCATGGTGTAATCGGCATGACTCAATTCTCTAGAGGTTCAGCTGTAAGACATGGTGTAATCGGTATGATCCAATTCTCTAGAGGTTCAGCTGTAAGACATGATGTTATTGGCATGACTTTATTCTTTAGATGTTCAGCTGCATGTCACGCTGTAATCGGTATGACCCTATTCTCTAGAGGTTCAGCTGTAAGACATGATGTTATCGGCATGACTTTATTTCTTTAGATGTTCAGCTGCAAGTCATGGTGTAATCGGAATGACCCAATTCTCTAGAGGTTCAGCTGTAAGACATGATGTTATCGGCATGAATTTATTCTTTAGATGTTCAGCTACAAGTCATGGTGTAATCGGTATGACCACATTCTCTAGCTGTAAGACATGATGTTATTGGCATGACTTTATTCTTTAGATGTTCAGCTGCAAGTCATGGTGTAATCGGCATGACTCAATTCTCTAGAGGTTCAGCTGTAAGACATGGTGTTATCGGTATGACTTTATTCTTTAGATGTTCAGCTGCAAGTCATGGTGTAATCGGTATGATCCAATTCTCTTGAGGTTCAGCTGTAAGACACGATGTTATCGGCATGACTTTATTCTTTAGATGTTCAGCTGCATGTCACGCTGTAATCGGTATGACCCAATTCTCTAGAGGTTCAGCTGTAAGACATGGTGTTATCGGTATGACTTTATTCTTTAGATGTTCAGCTGCAAATCATGGTGTAATCGGTATGACCCAATTCTCTAGAGGTTCAGCTGTAAGACACGATGTTATCGGCATGACTTTATTCTTTAGATGTTCAGCTACAAGTCATGGTGTAATACTCAGTAGGTATGACCCAATTCTCTAGAGGTTCAGCTGTTAGACATGATGCTATCGGTATGACCGACCATATCTCTAGGTTTGATAAATATTTTTCAGACTTGATAGTTTTCTTTGACGTTTGTTCGTAAAGATGTGCTGTTGTTTTTGGTTGGTAAGCAAGCATTACCAAATAAGCTCCCACTCCCGCTATTTTCGTTCCTGTTGATAGACATCGTTGGTCTGGTATGACATTGGGACTATGTTTTACCTACTTTATCATTAACAAATGTTTGCGGATTCAGGACTTCTTAAATCATGGGGTTAAATTTGTTGCTTCGGAAGTGGCCATCTGGATGCGACAATGCACGATTGATTGAAACAACAATTCACCTTAAGTTCGAAAATTGTATGATCATCTATGTTTAACAGGTATTTCTTAAACTTTCTGTTTTTTAGGTCACCAGGTCCGAAGGTCCATGTGAGCTTTAGCTATCACTTGGCGTCCGTCGTCTGTCGTCCGTCGTCCGTAGTAAGATTTTTTTTTAAATCTCATCTGAAACCACCCAGCCATTTTTTTTCGAAATTGGCCACACTCATCCTTAGGGTTCCTAGTTTCAAATTTGTATCCAGGATGTTGATCAACAGACAAAAATGGGCGATGTTACTAGAAATATAACATGGGTGTCAACGCACGTTATCTCAAAAATGATTATAGCTATATAGAAAACCGTCACTACAAATTGATCAGCACATTAATGTCTACAATAGTTTCTATTAGTGTGAAGATGTGTAATGGCTTCCTGTAGGAGATATTGCCCTTTATATGGCGATTTTTGACAATATTTTCAGTATTTACAATATAACTTGAAAACTATAAGAGCTAGAGTAAAACTGAAAATTCAATTAATTGATCTGAAATTATCAGATGACTCCTTATAGGAATTATTGCCCTTTAATGACGATTTTTTATGATGCTTTTTTCATTTTTGTCCTGTAACCTAAAAACTATAACAGCTAGACTGAAACTGTAAATTGCAAAAGGAACCAGCAACAAAAGTTAAAATGGCCTGAAATTGTCAGATGACTCCTTATGCGAGTTATTGCCCTTGAATGACAATTTTCTATGAAATTTTGCGTCTTTGTCTTGAATTTAAAAACTGTAACAGCTGAGTGACACTGTAACTTGCAAAAATGATCAGTAATAAAAGTCCTACGATTCACTAAATTTGTCTGACATTGTCAGATGACTTCTTATAGGAGTAATTGTCCTTAAATGACAATTTTTAATGAAAATGTCCGTTTTAGTCCTGTTGCTTAAAAATTATAACAGCTAGAGTAAAACTGTAAATGGCAAAAATGACCAGCAATACATGCCTACAATTCACTCAATTTGTCTTAAAATGTCAGATGACTCCTTATAGGAGTTGTTGCCTTTAATAACAATTTTTGGTGAAATTTGTATTTTTCGCCTTATAACTAAACTGCGATAACAGCTAGATTGAAACAGTAAATTGCACAAATGATCAGCAAAGCATGGTCTACAATTTCTTGCTTACTCCAAAATTGTTAGATGAATCTTTATAGGAGTTATTGCCCTTTAATTACGAATTTGGACAAATTATCAGTTTTGTAACACCTAGAGTAAAACTGTAAATTACTAAATTAATCTAAAGGATAAGGCCTACAAATCATTTAATTTTCATAAATTGTCTGATTGCATCTTATAGGATTTATTGTTCTTAACCAAAATTTGTGAAGAAATGTTTAGTTTTTACCCAGTAACTTAAAAGCTATAACAACTAGACTGAAACTGTTAATGGCAAAAATGTAAATATAGTTGAAGTAACTTGTGTTCCTGGTGAGCGATTACAGGCTCCTGTGATCCTCTAGTTAAAGTTTCATTGTAATATCAATGAATTACGATATACTGGTCGATATATTGGTGCTTCTTTCCAAAAAAAAGAGTTCGAATTTATTTTCAGGTTTAAATACTTTAACGGTCGTTTTGCTTTGAATCTTCGACTCTTTCGTTGAATAGTTTAACAATACGGTTATATAAAATGTTTAATTGATTAAAACTATTCAGTAACATAATTACTGTTATATTTCATAAATGTCCATGTTATATACTTTATACGTTCTACAGAGGTGGCTGAATGTTCTGGGTATTTAGTCACATGCTCTCCATTAAACCATCTGCCCGACTTCGGCCTAGGTGCGTTCGAAACCACCGTAATTGAGAATATTGCCGTTTTCCTCCTAAGGTCTATCAAACGTAAATATGACAGCATATTTAGTAAATAAGAAATTGCATAGGTAGGAAATAGTATCTTATAATATATAAGGTATTTTATAAATTATATATAAGATTTTGGGTTTATAAGATACTTTGCATGCGATTATACATAAAAATGTTTTGACATGCACAATTTACGTTTTGTTCAAGTGGCTATGACCTAGCAATTAAAAAATAAGTGTCAGAGGTGTTTACGGGTGACTGATTTTGAAGAAATTTGAGAAATATACTTTGGATGTTTGAAACTTGAGCCAAGTTATCCATGCGCCATAAAGAATTTGCATTTTAGTGTGATTTTCAAGTCGAATAAAAACTCCTTTTTGTTGATGTAACATGTATTAGGACTTTATATGACAATTAAGGACTTAGTAATAAGATGAAAGCTTTCCATTGGGACTATGGACCTGTCAAAAGACACAAGTGTTCATTAGCATTCTTTCTTTTATGTGTGCAGTTTATTTACTCGAACTCGCTAGATTGTTACTCCGAGCCATATGATGAGGTAGGTATTTTATTATAAATAGCAAATGATTACTTAGTAGCGATCCCCGTGTGACAAATACTATATAAATCTTAATGTATGTATATTTGTTTTCATAAATGCAATAACAATATATATATTTCTAATTTAATACCATCATAAACTGAATTCTCAATCTAGATGCTCAAAATATTTAACTTGTAACTTTTATTGGATGTCTTACAAGAGGTCACAATATCAACATACATATACAAGCAAATAATAGGATGAACAAGTTGACACGGATGTAAAGATATACACCTTTACAGTATTAAGTTAAGTTTGTTTACAAAATACGAGATATTTGTTTTTAGATCAGCGTGACATAGTGAAATCATAGTATCCATTTTGTTTTACATTTGGATTCCTACCTTGGTAATTACAGTTACAATTTCGTAAGTGCTATGAAAGTAGTTAAATTCGTCCGCTATTCCATTTCCGCACAATTTGCAAATTCTTTCGGGTCTTGAAATATTATGACAACGAACTGTTTCAGTCTGTAGTTTGCAAATAATTTCTTAGCTTAGATACATACAAATTACGTGCAATCTCGGATAATCGAGTTGAATATTTTTCGAAACCGAAAACTTTTTTAAAGAGCGAGTAAAATTCACCCTCTGAAGAGTTTTTCATATCGGATAAAATTTTATCACTGAATAATTTAATTTGCTTCGTAAGCTGAAATCTGAATGGCCAATTCAAATGTTGAAACCAATATTATACCATATAACATGCGTTGGTAGCGTGCGCTCTTTGTGGTTTATTAGGCGTAAACAGACCCAAACCATATTATATCGTATAACCTGTTCAGAAATTTGAAGTATTCCTTTAATAAACTTGCCACGAATTCTTTTAAGCAAGGCTGGTTTAAAAAAATCGATAACAATTTGGTTAGGAAAATTATATCCCAGACCTACGTCTCTGTACTACATGGTACTTATGTCTCACACATATTTTAATCTCATATATATGTACATTATTTATATTAGTATATAGATTTATGTATTCATTTAACATTTACAGATAGCACCCGTAAATTGTACAGCTGTCAAATACCAACAAGACAGTAAGTATAGTAGTTACAGAAAAGTCAGCAGGAATAGTTAATTACGCTTAAAATAAGCTAAAACATACTTCCTTTTTAATATTGAAAAATATGTTAGCAATCAATTCACACTATCTGACATCAAACAAAACATATATCATGGATGGAAATACACAAACGACACTTGTCTTATGGACACATCACAGTGATGGCTGGTAATACACAAACAACACTTGTCTATAGACACATCACAGAGATGGCTGGTAATACACAAACAACACTTGTCTATGGACATATCACAGTGACGGCTGTAATACACAAACAACACTTGTCTTATGGACACATCACAGTGATGACTGGTAATACACAAACAACACTTGTCTATGGACACATCACAGTGATGGCTGGTAATACACAAACAACACTTGTTTATGGACACATCACAGTGATGGCTGGTAATACACAAACAACACTTACCTTATGGACACATCACAGTGCTGGTAATACACAAACAACACTTGTCTATGGACACATCACAGTGCTGGTAATACACACACAACACTTGTCTATGGACACATCACAGTGATGACTGGTAATACACAAACAACACTTGTCTATGGACACATCACAGTGATGGCTGGTAATACACAAACAACACTTGTCTTATGGACACATCACAGTGCTGGTAATACACAAACAACACTTGTCTATGGACACATCACAGTGATGGCTGGTAATACACAAACAACACTTGTCTCTGGACACATCACAGTGATGGCTGGTAATACACAAACAACATTTGTCTTATAAACACATCACAGTGATGGTAATAAACAAACAACACTTGTCTATGAACACATTACAGAGATGGCTGGTAATACACAGACAACACTTACCTATGAACACATCACAGTGATGGTAATACACAAACAACACTTGTCTATGGACACACCACAGTGATGACTGGTAATACACAAACAACACTTGTCTATGGACACATCACAGTGATGACTGGTAATACACAAACAACACTTGTCTATGGACACATCACAGAGATGGCTGGTAATACACAAATAACACTTGTCTAAGGACACATCACAGTGATGGCTGGTAATACACAAACAACACTTGTCTATGGACACATCACAGAGATGGCTGGTAATACACAGACAACACTTGTCTATGGACACATCACAGTGATGGCTGGTAATACACAAACAACACTTGTCTATGGACACATCACAGTGATGGTAATACACAAACAACACTTGTCTATGGACACATCACAGTGATGACTGGTAATACACAGACAACACTTACCTATGAACACATCACAGTGATGGTAATACACAAACAACACTTGTCTATGGACACATCACAGTGATGGTAATACACAAACAACACTTGTCTATGGACACATCACAGTGATGGTAATACACAAACAACACTTGTCTATGGACACATCACAGTGATGGCTGGTAATACACAGACAACACTTACCTATGAACACATCACAGTGATGGTAATACACAAACAACACTTGTCTATGGACACATCACAGTGATGACTGGTAATACACAAACAACACTTGTCTATGGACACATCACAGAGATGGCTGGTAAATCACAAATAACACTTGTATATGGACAAATCACAGTGATGGCTGGTAATACACAAACAACACTTGTCTATGGACACATCACAGTGATGACTGGTAATACACAGACAACACTTGTCTATGGACACATCACAGTGATGGCTGGTAATACACAAACAACACTTGTCTATGGACACATCACAGAGATGGCTGGTAATACACAGACAACACTTGTCTATGGACACATCACAGTGATGACTGGTTATACACAAACAACATTTGTCTGTGGACACATCACAGTGATGGCTGGTAATACACAGACAACACTTACCTATGGACACATCACAGTGATGGCTGGTAATACACAAACAACACTTGTCTATGGACACATCACAGAGATGGCTGGTAATACACAGACAACACTTACCTATGGACACATCACAGTGATTCCTGGTAATACACAAACAACACTTGTCTATGGACACATCACAGTGATGACTGGTAATACACAGACAACACTTGTCTATGGACACATCACAGTGATGGCTGGTAAT
Organism: Limnoperna fortunei; assembly: GCA_944474755.1. Classification (NCBI taxonomy): domain Eukaryota; kingdom Metazoa; phylum Mollusca; class Bivalvia; order Mytilida; family Modiolidae; genus Limnoperna; species Limnoperna fortunei. Next base: position 5,652,750 of record OX104111.1, read on the forward strand.
ACACAAACAACACTTGTCTATGGACACATCACAGAGATGGCTTGTAATACACAGACAACACTTACCTATGGACACATCACAGTGATTCCTGGTAATACACAAACAACACTTGTCTATGGACACATCACAGTGATGACTGGTAATACACAAACAACACTTGTCTATGGACTGGACACATCACAGTGATGGCTGGTAATACACAGACAACACTTACCTATGGACACATCACAGTGATGGCTGGTAATACACAAACAACACTTGTCTATGGACACATCACAGTGATGACTGATAATACACAAACAACACTTACCTATGGACACATCACAGTGATGGCTGGTAATACACAAACAACACTTGTCTATGGACACATCACAGTGATGGCTGGTAATACACAAACCACATTTGTCTATGGACACATTACAGTCATGACTGGTAATACACAAACAACACTTGTCTTATGGACACATCACAGAGATGGCTGGTAATACACAGACAACACTTACCTATGGACACATCACAGTGATTCCTGGTAATACACAAACAACACTTGTCTATGGACACATCACAGTGATGGTAATACACAAACAACACTTGTCTATGGACACATCACAGTGATGGTAATACACAAACAACACTTGTCTATGGACACATCACAGTGATGGCTGGTAATACACAGACAACACTTACCTATGAATACATCACAGTGATGGTAATACACAAACAACACTTGTCTATGGACACATCACAGTGATGACTGGTAATACACAAACAACACTTGTCTATGGACACATCACAGAGATGGCTGGTAATACACAAATAACACTTGTCTATGGACAAATCACAGTGATGGCTGGTAATACATAAAACAACACTTGTCTATGGACACATCACAGTGATGACTGGTAATACACAGACAACACTTGTCTATGGACACATCACAGTGATGGCTGGTAATACACAAACAACACTTGTCTATGGACACATCACAGAGATGGCTGGTAATACACAGACAACACTTGTCTATGGACACATCATAGTGATGGCTGGTAATATACAGACAACACTTGTCTATGGACACATCACAGTGATGGCTGGTAATACACAAACAACACTTGTCTATAGACACATCACAGAGATGGCTGGTAATACACAAACAACACTTGTCTATGGACACATCACAGTGATGACTGGTAATACACAAACAACACTTGTCTATGGACACATCACAGTGATGACTGGTTATACACAAACAACATTTGTCTGTGGACACATCACAGAGATGGCTGGTAATACACAGACAACACTTACCTATGGACACATCACAGTGATGGCTGGTAATACACAAACAACACTTGTCTATGGACACATCACAGAGATGGCTGGTAATACACAGACAACACTTACCTATGGACACATCACAGTGATTCCTGGTAATACACAAACAACACTTGTCTATGGACACATCACAGTGATGACTGGTAATACACAGACAACACTTGTCTATGGACACATCACAGTGATGGCTGGTAATACACAAACAACACTTGTCTATGGACACATCACAGAGATGGCTTGTAATACACAGAAAACACTTACCTATGGACACATCACAGTGATTCCTGATAATACACAAACAACACTTGTCTATGGACACATCACAGTGATGACTGGTAATACACAAACAACACTTGTCTATGGACTGGACACATCTCTGTGATGGCTGGTAATTCACAGACAACACTTACCTATGGACACATCACAGTGATGGCTGGTAATACACAAACAACACTTGTCTATGGACACATCACAGTGATGACTGATAATACACAAACAACACTTACCTATGGACACATCACAGTGATGGCTGGTAATACACAAACAACACTTGTCTATGGACACATCACAGTGATGGCTGGTAATACACAAACCACATTTGTCTATGGACACATTACAGTCATGACTGGTAATACACAAACAACACTTGTCTTATGGACACATCACAGAGATGGCTGGTAATACACAGACAACACTTACCTATGGACACATCACAGTGATTCCTGGTAATACACAAACAACACTTGTCTATGGACACATCACAGTGATGACTGGTAATACACAAACAACACTTGTCTATGGACACATCACAGAGATGGCTTCTAATACACAAACAACACTTGTCTATGGACACATCACAGTGATGGCTGGTAATACACAGACAACACTTGTCTATGGACACATCACAGTGATGGCTGGTAATACACAAACAACACTTGTCTATGGACACATCACAGTGATGGCTGGTAATACACAGACAACACTTGTCTATGGACACATCACAGTGATGACTGGTAATACACAAACAACACTTGTCTATGGAAACATCACAGTGACGGCTGGTAATACACATTTGTCTATGGACACATCACAGTGACGGCTGGTAATACACAGACAACACTTGTCTATGGACACATCACAGTCATGACTGGTAATACACAAACAACACTTACCTTATGGACACATCACAGTGATGGCTGGTAATACACAGACAACACTTGTCTATGGACACATCACAGTGATGGCTGGTAATACACAAACAACACTTGTCTATGGACACATTACAGTGATGGCTGGTAATACACAAACAACACTTGTCTATGGACACATCACAGTGATGGCTGGTAATACACAGACAACACTTGTCTATGGACACATCACAGTGACGACTGGTAATACACAGACAACACTTACCTATGGGCACATCACAGTGATGGCTGGTAATACACAAACAACACTTGTCTATGGACACATCACAGTGATGGCTGGTAATACACAAACCACATTTGTCTATGGACACATTACAGTCATGACTGGTAATACACAAACAACACTTGTCTTATGGACACATCACAGAGATGGCTGGTAATACACAGACAACACTTGTCTATGGACACATCACAGTGATGACTGGTTATACACAAACAACATTTGTCTGTGGACACATCACAGAGATGGCTGGTAATACACAGACAACACTTACCTATGGACACATCACAGTGATGGCTGGTAATACACAAACAACACTTGTCTATGGACACATCACAGAGATGGCTGGTAATACACAGACAACACTTACCTATGAACACATCACAGTGAGGGTAATACACAAACAACACTTGTCTATGGACACATCACAGTGATGACTGGTAATACACAAACAACACTTGTCTATGGACGCATCACAGAGATGGCTGGTAATACACAAATAACACTTGTCTATGGACAAATCACAGTGATGGCTGGTAATACACAAACAACACTTGTCTATGGACACATCACAGTGATGACTGGTAATACACAGACAACACTTGTCTATGGACACATCACAGTGATGGCTGGTAATACACAAACAACACTTGTCTATAGACACATCACAGAGATGGCTGGTAATACACAAACAACACTTGTCTATGGACACATCACAGTTATGACTGGTAATACACAAACAACACTTGTCTATGGACACATCACAGTGATGACTGGTTAAACACAAACAACATTTGTCTGTGGACACATCACAGAGATGGCTGGTAATACACAGACAACACTTACCTATGGACACATCACAGTGATGGCTGGTAATACACAAACAACACTTGTCTATGGACACATCACAGAGATGGCTGGTAATACACAGACAACACTTACCTATGGACACATCACAGTGATTCCTGGTAATACACAAACAACACTTGTCTATGGACACATCACAGTCATGACTGGTAATACACAGACAACACTTGTCTATGGACACATCACAGTGATGGCTGGTAATACACAAACAACACTTGTCTATGGACACATCACAGAGATGGCTTGTAATACACAGACAACACTTACCTATGGACACATCACAGTGATTGCTGGTAATACACAAACAACACTTGTCTATGGACACATCACAGTGATGGCTGGTAATACACAGACAACACTTGTCTATGGACACATCACAGTGATGGCTGGTAATACACAAACAACACTTGTCTATGGACACATCACAGTGATGGCTGGTAATACACAGACAACATTTGTCTTTGGACACATGACAGTGATGATTGGTAATACACAAACAACACTTGTCTATGGAAACATCACAGTGACGGCTGGTAATACACATTTGTCTATGGACACATCACAGTGATGGCTGGTAATACACAGACAACACTTGTCTATGGACACATCACAGTCATGACTGGTAATACACAAACAACACTTACCTTATGGACACATCACAGTGATGGCTGGTAATACACAGACAACACTTGTCTATGGACACATCACAGTGACGACTGGTAATACACAGACAACACTTACCTATGGACACATCACAGTGATGGCTGGTAATACACAAACAACACTTGTCTATGGACACATCACAGTGATGGCTGGTAATACACAAACTACATTTGTCTATGGACACATTACAGTCATGACTGGTAATACACAAACAACACTTGTCTTATGGACACATCACAGAGATGGCTGGTAATACACAGACAACACTTACCTATGGACACATCACAGTGATTCCTGGTAATAAACAAACAACACTTGTCTATGGACACATCACAGTGATGACTGGTAATACACAAACAACACTTGTCTATGGACACATCACAGAGATGGCTTGTAATACACAAACAACACTTGTCTATGGACACATCACAGTGATGGCTGGTAATACACAGACAACACTTGTCTATGGACACATCACAGTGATGGCTGGTAATACACAAACCACACTTGTCTATGGACACATCACAGTGATGGCTGGTAATACACAGACAACACTTGTCTATGGACACATCACAGTGATGACTGGTAATACACAAACAACACTTGTCTATGGAAACATCACAGTGACGGCTGGTAATACACATTTGTCTATGGACACATCACAGTGACGGCTGGTAATACACAGACAACACTTGTCTATGGACACATCACAGTCATGACTGGTAATACACAAACAACACTTACCTTATGGACACATCACAGTGATGGCTGGTAATACACAGACAACACTTGTCTATGGACACATCACAGTGACGACTGGTAATACACAGACAACACTTGTCTACGGACACATCACAGTCATGACTGGTAATACACAAACAACACTTGTTCAATGACATATCACAGTCATGACTGGTAATACACAAACAACATTGTCTATAGACACATCACAGTGATGGCTGGTAATACAAAAACAACACTTGTCTATGGACACATCACAGAGATGGCTTGTAATACACAAACAACACTTGTCTATGGACACATTACAGTGATGGCTGGTAATACACAAACAACACTTGTCTATGGACACATCCCATTGATGGCTGGTAATACACAAATAACACTTATCTATGAACACATCACAGTGATGGCTGGTAATACACACTTGTCTATGGACACATCACAGTCATGGCTGGTAATACACAAATAACACTTACCTATGCACACATCACAGTGATGGCTGGTAATACACACTTGTCTATGGACACATCACAGTCATGGCTTGTAATACACAAACAACACTTGTCTATGGACACATCACAGTGATGGCTGGTAATACACAAACAACACTTACCTATGGACACATCACAGTGATGGCTGGTAATACACAAACAACACTTGTATATGGACATATCACAGTGATGGCTGGTAATACACACTTGTCTATGGACACATCACAGTCATGGCTTGTAATACACAAACAACACTTGTCTATGGACACATCACAGTGATGGCTGGTAATACACAAATAACACTTGTCTATGGACACATCACAGTGATGGCTGGTAATACACAAACAACACTTGTCTATGGACACATCACAGAGATGGCTGGTAATACACAGACAACACTTGTCTATGGACACATCACAGTGATGGCTGGTAATACACAAACAACACTTGTCTATGGACACATCACAGTGATGACTGGTAATACACAGACAACACTTACCTATGAACACATCACAGTGATGGTAATACACAAACAACACTTGTCTATGGACACATCACAGTGATGGTAATACACAAACAACACTTGTCTATGGACACATCACAGTGATGGTAATACACAAACAACACTTGTCTATGGACACATCACAGTGATGGCTGGTAATACACAGACAACACTTACCTATGAACACATCACAGTGATGGTAATACACAAACAACACTTGTCTATGGACACATCACAGTGATGACTGGTAATACACAAACAACACTTGTCTATGGACACATCACAGTGATGACTGGTAATACACAAACAACACTTGTCTATGGACACATCACAGTGATGACTGGTAATACACAAACAACACTTGTCTATGGACACATCACAGAGATGGCTGGTAATACACAAATAACACTTGTCTATGGACAAATCACAGTGATGGCTGGTAATACACAAACAACACTTGTCTATGGACACATCACAGTGATGGCTGGTAATACACAGACAACACTTGTCTATGGACACATCACAGTGATGGCTGGTAATACACAAACAACACTTGTCTATGGACACATCACAGAGATGGCTGGTAATACACAGACAACACTTGTCTATGGACACATCACAGTGATGGCTGGTAATACACAGACAACACTTGTCTATAGACACATCACAGTGATGGCTGGTAATACACAAACAACACTTGTCTATGGACACATCACAGATATGGCTGGTAATACACAAACAACACTTGTCTATGGACACATCACAGTGATGACTGGTAATACACAAACAACACTTGTCTATGGACACATCACAGTGATGACTGGTTATACACAAACAAAATTTGTCTATGGACACATCACAGAGATGGCTGGTAATACACAGACAACACTTACCTATGGACACATCACAGTGATGGCTGGTAATACACAAACAACACTTGTCTATGGACACATCACAGAGATGGCTGGTAATACACAGAAAACACTTACCTATGGACACATCACAGTGATTCCTGGTAATACACAAACAACACTTGTCTATGGACACATCACAGTGATGACTGGTAATACACAGACAACACTTTTCTATGGACACATCACAGTGATGGCTGGTAATACACAAACAACACTTGTCTATGGACACATCACAGAGATGGCTTGTAATACACAGACAACACTTACCTATGGACACATCACAGTGATTCCTGGTAATACACAAACACTTGTCCATGGACATATCACAGTGACGGCTGGTAATACACAAACAACACTTGTCTATGGACACATCACAGTGCTGGTAATACACAAACAACACTTGTCTATGGACACATCACAGTGATGGTAATACACAAACAACACTTGTCTATGGACATATCACAGTGACGGCTGGTAATACACAAACAACACTTGTCTATTGACACATCACAGTGCTGGTAATACACAAACAACACTTGTCTATGGACATATCACAGTGACGGCTGGTAATACACAAACAACACTTGTCTTATGGACACATCACAGTGCTGGTAATACACAAACAACACTTACCTTATGGACACATCACAGTAATGGCTGGTAATACACAAACAACACTTACCTTATGGACACATCACAGTGATGGCTGGTAATACACAAACAACACTTGTCTATGGACACATCACAGAGATGGCTGGCAATACACAGACAACACTTGTCTATGGACACATCACAGTGATGGCTGGTAATACACAAACAACACTTGTCTATGGACACATCACAGTGATGGTAATACACAAACAACACTTGTCTATGGACACATCACAGTGATGACTGGTAATACACAGACAACACTTACCTATGAACACATCACAGTGATGGTAATACACAAACAACACTTGTCTATGGACACATCACAGTGATAGCTGGAAATACACAAACAACATTTGTCTATAAACACATCACAGTGATGATTGGTAATACACAAACAACACTTGTCTGTGGACACATCACAGAGATGGCAGGTAATACACATACAACACTTACCTATGGACACATCACAGTGATGGCTGGTAATACGCACTTGTCTATGGACACATCACAGAGATGGCTGGTAATACACAAATAACACTTGTCTATGGACACATCACAGTGATGGCTGGTAATACACAAACAACACTTGTCTATAGACACATCAAAGTGATGGCTGGTAATACACAAACAACACTTGTCTATGGACACATCACAGTGATGGCTGGTAATACACAAACAACACTTGTCTATGCAATGGACACATCACAGAGATGGCTGGTAATACACAAACAACACTTGTCTATGGACACATCACTGAGATGGCTGGTAATACACAAACAACACTTGTCTATGGACACATCACAGTGATGGCTGGTAATACACAAACAACATTTGTCTTATAAACACATCACATTGATGGCTGGTAATACACAAACAACACTTGTCTCTGGACACATCACAGTGATGGCTGGTAATACACAAACAACATTTGTCTTATAAACACATCACAGTGATGGTAATAAACAAACAACACTTGTCTATGAACACATTACAGAGATGGCTGGTAATACACAGACAACACTTACCTATGAACACATCACAGTGATGGTAATACACAAACAACACTTGTCTATGGACACACCACAGTGATGACTGGTAATACACAAACAACACTTGTCTATGGACACATCACAGTGATGACTGGTAATACACAAACAACACTTGTCTATGGACACATCACAGAGATGGCTGGTAATACACAAATAACACTTGTCTAAGGACACATCACAGTGATGGCTGGTAATACACAAACAACACTTGTCTATGGACACATCGCAGTGATGGCTGGTAATACACAGACAACACTTGTCTATGGACACATCACAGTGATGGCTGGTAATACACAAACAACACTTGTCTATGGACACATCACAGTGATGGTAATACACAAACAACACTTGTCTATGGACACATCACAGTGATGACTGGTAATACACAAACAACACTTACCTATGAACACATCACAGTGATGGTTATACACAAACAACACTTGTCTATGGACACATCACAGTGATGGTAATACACAAACAACACTTGTCTATGGACACATCACAGTGATGGTAATACACAAACAACACTTGTCTATGGACACATCACAGTGATGGCTGGTAATACACAGACAAAATTTACCTATGAACACATCACAGTGATGGTAATACACAAACAACACTTGTCTATGGACACATCACAGTGATGACTGGTAATACAGAAACAACACTTGTCTATGGACACATCACAGAGATGGCTGGTAATACACAAATAACACTTGTCTATGGATAAATCATAGTGATGGCTGGTAATACACAAACAACACTTGTCTATGGACACATCACAGTGATGACTGGTAATACACAGACAACACTTGTCTATGGACACATCACAGTGATGGCTGGTAATACACAAACAACACTTGTCTATGGACACATCACAGAGATGGCTGGTAATACACAGACAACACTTGTCTATGGACACATCACAGTGATGGCTGGTAATACACAGACAACACTTGTCTATGGACACATCACAGTGATGGCTGGTAATACACAAACCACATTTGTCTATGGACACATTACAGTCATGACTGGTAATACACAAACAACACTTGTCTTATGGACACATCACAGAGATGGCTGGTAATACACAGACAACACTTACCTATGGACACATCACAGTGATTCCTGGTAATACACAAACAACACTTGTCTATGGACACATCACAGTGATGACTGGTAATACACAAACAACACTTGTCTATGGACACATCACAGAGATGGCTTCTAATACACAAACAACACTTGTCTATGGACACATCACAGTGATGGCTGGTAATACACAGACAACACTTGTCTATGGACACATCACAGTGATGGCTGGTAATACACAAACAACACTTGTCTATGGACACATCACAGTGATGGCTGGTAATACACAGACAACACTTGTCTATGGACACATCACAGTGATGACTGGTAATACACAAACAACACTTGTCTATGGAAACATCACAGTGACGGCTGGTAATACACATTTGTCTATGGACACATCACAGTGACGGCTGGTAATACACAGACAACACTTGTCTATGGACACATCACAGTCATGACTGGTAATACACAAACAACACTTACCTTATGGACACATCACAGTGATGGCTGGTAATACACAGACAACACTTGTCTATGGACACATCACAGTGATGGCTGGTAATACACAAACAACACTTGTCTATGGACACATTACAGTGATGGCTGGTAATACACAAACAACACTTGTCTATGGACACATCACAGTGATGGCTGGTAATACACAGACAACACTTGTCTATGGACACATCACAGTGACGACTGGTAATACACAGACAACACTTACCTATGGGCACATCACAGTGATGGCTGGTAATACACAAACAACACTTGTCTATGGACACATCACAGTGATGGCTGGTAATACACAAACCACATTTGTCTATGGACACATTACAGTCATGACTGGTAATACACAAACAACACTTGTCTTATGGACACATCACAGAGATGGCTGGTAATACACAGACAACACTTGTCTATGGACACATCACAGTGATGACTGGTTATACACAAACAACATTTGTCTGTGGACACATCACAGAGATGGCTGGTAATACACAGACAACACTTACCTATGGACACATCACAGTGATGGCTGGTAATACACAAACAACACTTGTCTATGGACACATCACAGAGATGGCTGGTAATACACAGACAACACTTACCTATGAACACATCACAGTGAGGGTAATACACAAACAACACTTGTCTATGGACACATCACAGTGATGACTGGTAATACACAAACAACACTTGTCTATGGACGCATCACAGAGATGGCTGGTAATACACAAACAACACTTGTCTATGGACACATCACAGTGATGGCTGGTAATACACAAACAACACTTGTCTATGGACACATCACAGTGATGACTGGTAATACACAGACAACACTTGTCTATGGACACATCACAGTGATGGCTGGTAATACACAAACAACACTTGTCTATAGACACATCACAGAGATGGCTGGTAATACACAAACAACACTTGTCTATGGACACATCACAGTTATGACTGGTAATACACAAACAACACTTGTCTATGGACACATCACAGTGATGACTGGTTAAACACAAACAACATTTGTCTGTGGACACATCACAGAGATGGCTGGTAATACACAGACAACACTTACCTATGGACACATCACAGTGATGGCTGGTAATACACAAACAACACTTGTCTATGGACACATCACAGAGATGGCTGGTAATACACAGACAACACTTACCTATGGACACATCACAGTGATTCCTGGTAATACACAAACAACACTTGTCTATGGACACATCACAGTCATGGCTGGTAATACACAGACAACACTTGTCTATGGACACATCACAGAGATGGCTGGTAATACACAAACAACACTTGTCTATGAACACATCACAGAGATGGCTTGTAATACACAGACAACACTTACCTATGGACACATCACAGTGATTGCTGGTAATACACAAACAACACTTGTCTATGGACACATCACAGTGATGGCTGGTAATACACAGACAACACTTGTCTATGGACACATCACAGTGATGGCTGGTAATACACAAACAACACTTGTCTATGGACACATCACAGTGATGGCTGGTAATACACAGACAACATTTGTCTTTGGACACATGACAGTGATGATTGGTAATACACAAACAACACTTGTCTATGGAAACATCACAGTGACGGCTGGTAATACACATTTGTCTATGGACACATCACAGTGACGGCTGGTAATACACAGACAACACTTGTCTATGGACACATCACAGTCATGACTGGTAATACACAAACAACACTTACCTTATGGACACATCACAGTGATGGCTGGTAATACACAGACAACACTTGTCTATGGACACATCACAGTGACGACTGGTAATACACAGACAACACTTACCTATGGACACATCACAGTGATGGCTGGTAATACACAAACAACACTTGTCTATGGACACATCACAGTGATGGCTGGTAATACACAAACTACATTTGTCTATGGACACATTACAGTCATGACTGGTAATACACAAACAACACTTGTCTTATGGACACATCACAGAGATGGCTGGTAATACACAGACAACACTTACCTATGGACACATCACAGTGATTCCTGGTAATAAACAAACAACACTTGTCTATGGACACATCACAGTGATGACTGGTAATACACAAACAACACTTGTCTATGGACACATCACAGAGATGGCTTGTAATACACAAACAACACTTGTCTATGGACACATCACAGTGATGGCTGGTAATACACAGACAACACTTGTCTATGGACACATCACAGTGATGGCTGGTAATACACAAACCACACTTGTCTATGGACACATCACAGTGATGGCTGGTAATACACAGACAACACTTGTCTATGGACACATCACAGTGATGACTGGTAATACACAAACAACACTTGTCTATGGAAACATCACAGTGACGGCTGGTAATACACATTTGTCTATGGACACATCACAGTGACGGCTGGTAATACACAGACAACACTTGTCTATGGACACATCACAGTCATGACTGGTAATACACAAACAACACTTACCTTATGGACACATCACAGTGATGGCTGGTAATACACAGACAACACTTGTCTATGGACACATCACAGTGACGACTGGTAATACACAGACAACACTTGTCTACGGACACATCACAGTCATGACTGGTAATACACAAACAACACTTGTTCAATGACATATCACAGTCATGACTGGTAATACACAAACAACATTGTCTATAGACACATCACAGTGATGGCTGGTAATACAAAAACAACACTTGTCTATGGACACATCACAGAGATGGCTTGTAATACACAAACAACACTTGTCTATGGACACATTACAGTGATGGCTGGTAATACACAAACAACACTTGTCTATGGACACATCCCATTGATGGCTGGTAATACACAAATAACACTTATCTATGAACACATCACAGTGATGGCTGGTAATACACACTTGTCTATGGACACATCACAGTCATGGCTGGTAATACACAAATAACACTTACCTATGCACACATCACAGTGATGGCTGGTAATACACACTTGTCTATGGACACATCACAGTCATGGCTTGTAATACACAAACAACACTTGTCTATGGACACATCACAGTGATGGCTGGTAATACACAAACAACACTTACCTATGGACACATCACAGTGATGGCTGGTAATACACAAACAACACTTGTATATGGACATATCACAGTGATGGCTGGTAATACACACTTGTCTATGGACACATCACAGTCATGGCTTGTAATACACAAACAACACTTGTCTATGGACACATCACAGTGATGGATGGTAATACACAAATAACACTTGTCTATGGACACATCACAGTGATGGCTGGTAATACACAAACAACACTTGTCTATGGACACATCACAGAGATGGCTGGTAATACACAGACAACACTTGTCTATGGACACATCACAGTGATGGCTGGTAATACACAAACAACACTTGTCTATGGACACATCACAGTGATGACTGGTAATACACAGACAACACTTACCTATGAACACATCACAGTGATGGTAATACACAAACAACACTTGTCTATGGACACATCACAGTGATGGTAATACACAAACAACACTTGTCTATGGACACATCACAGTGATGGTAATACACAAACAACACTTGTCTATGGACACATCACAGTGATGGCTGGTAATACACAGACAACACTTACCTATGAACACATCACAGTGATGGTAATACACAAACAACACTTGTCTATGGACACATCACAGTGATGACTGGTAATACACAAACAACACTTGTCTATGGACACATCACAGTGATGACTGGTAATACACAAACAACACTTGTCTATGGACACATCACAGTGATGACTGGTAATACACAAACAACACTTGTCTATGGACACATCACAGAGATGGCTGGTAATACACAAATAACACTTGTCTATGGACAAATCACAGTGATGGCTGGTAATACACAAACAACACTTGTCTATGGACACATCACAGTGATGGCTGGTAATACACAGACAACACTTGTCTATGGACACATCACAGTGATGGCTGGTAATACACAAACAACACTTGTCTATGGACACATCACAGAGATGGCAGGTAATACACATACAACACTTACCTATGGACACATCACAGTGATGGCTGGTAATACGCACTTGTCTATGGACACATCACAGAGATGGCTGGTAATACACAAATAACACTTGTCTATGGACACATCACAGTGATGGCTGGTAATACACAAACAACACTTGTCTATAGACACATCAAAGTGATGGCTGGTAATACACAAACAACACTTGTCTATGGACACATCACAGTGATGGCTGGTAATACACAAACAACACTTGTCTATGCAATGGACACATCACAGAGATGGCTGGTAATACACAAACAACACTTGTCTATGGACACATCACTGAGATGGCTGGTAATACACAAACAACACTTGTCTATGGACACATCACAGTGATGGCTGGTAATACACAAACAACATTTGTCTTATAAACACATCACATTGATGGCTGGTAATACACAAACAACACTTGTCTCTGGACACATCACAGTGATGGCTGGTAATACACAAACAACATTTGTCTTATAAACACATCACAGTGATGGTAATAAACAAACAACACTTGTCTATGAACACATTACAGAGATGGCTGGTAATACACAGACAACACTTACCTATGAACACATCACAGTGATGGTAATACACAAACAACACTTGTCTATGGACACACCACAGTGATGACTGGTAATACACAAACAACACTTGTCTATGGACACATCACAGTGATGACTGGTAATACACAAACAACACTTGTCTATGGACACATCACAGAGATGGCTGGTAATACACAAATAACACTTGTCTATGGACACATCACAGTGATGGCTGGTAATACACAAACAACACTTGTCTATGGACACATCGCAGTGATGGCTGGTAATACACAGACAACACTTGTCTATGGACACATCACAGTGATGGCTGGTAATACACAAACAACACTTGTCTATGGACACATCACAGTGATGGTAATACACAAACAACACTTGTCTATGGACACATCACAGTGATGACTGGTAATACACAAACAACACTTACCTATGAACACATCACAGTGATGGTTATACACAAACAACACTTGTCTATGGACACATCACAGTGATGGTAATACACAAACAACACTTGTCTATGGACACATCACAGTGATGGTAATACACAAACAACACTTGTCTATGGACACATCACAGTGATGGCTGGTAATACACAGACAAAATTTACCTATGAACACATCACAGTGATGGTAATACACAAACAACACTTGTCTATGGACACATCACAGTGATGACTGGTAATACAGAAACAACACTTGTCTATGGACACATCACAGAGATGGCTGGTAATACACAAATAACACTTGTCTATGGATAAATCATAGTGATGGCTGGTAATACACAAACAACACTTGTCTATGGACACATCACAGTGATGACTGGTAATACACAGACAACACTTGTCTATGGACACATCACAGTGATGGCTGGTAATACACAAACAACACTTGTCTATGGACACATCACAGAGATGGCTGGTAATACACAGACAACACTTGTCTATGGACACATCACAGTGATGGCTGGTAATACACAGACAACACTTGTCTATGGACACATCACAGTGATGGCTGGTAATACACAAACCACATTTGTCTATGGACACATTACAGTCATGACTGGTAATACACAAACAACACTTGTCTTATGGACACATCACAGAGATGGCTGGTAATACACAGACAACACTTACCTATGGACACATCACAGTGATTCCTGGTAATACACAAACAACACTTGTCTATGGACACATCACAGTGATGACTGGTAATACACAAACAACACTTGTCTATGGACACATCACAGAGATGGCTTCTAATACACAAACAACACTTGTCTATGGACACATCACAGTGATGGCTGGTAATACACAGACAACACTTGTCTATGGACACATCACAGTGATGGCTGGTAATACACAAACAACACTTGTCTATGGACACATCACAGTGATGGCTGGTAATACACAGACAACACTTGTCTATGGACACATCACAGTGATGACTGGTAATACACAAACAACACTTGTCTATGGAAACATCACAGTGACGGCTGGTAATACACATTTGTCTATGGACACATCACAGTGACGGCTGGTAATACACAGACAACACTTGTCTATGGACACATCACAGTCATGACTGGTAATACACAAACAACACTTACCTTATGGACACATCACAGTGATGGCTGGTAATACACAGACAACACTTGTCTATGGACACATCACAGTGATGGCTGGTAATACACAAACAACACTTGTCTATGGACACATCACAGTGATGGCTGGTAATACACAAACAACACTTGTCTATGGACACATCACAGTGATGGCTGGTAATACACAGACAACACTTGTCTATGGACACATCACAGTGACGACTGGTAATACACAGACAACACTTACCTATGGGCACATCACAGTGATGGCTGGTAATACACAAACAACACTTGTCTATGGACACATCACAGTGATGGCTGGTAATACACAAACAACATTTGTCTATGGACACATCACAGTGATGACTGGTAATACACAAACAACACTTGTCTTATGGACACATCACAGAGATGGCTGGTAATACACAGACAACACTTGTCTATGGACACATCACAGTGATGACTGGTTATACACAAACAACATTTGTCTGTGGACACATCACAGAGATGGCTGGTAATACACAGACAACACTTACCTATGGACACATCACAGTGATGGCTGGTAATACACAAACAACACTTGTCTATGGACACATCACAGAGATGGCTGGTAATACACAGACAACACTTACCTATGAACACATCACAGTGAGGGTAATACACAAACAACACTTGTCTATGGACACATCACAGTGATGACTGGTAATACACAAACAACACTTGTCTATGGACGCATCACAGAGATGGCTGGTAATACACAAATAACACTTGTCTATGGACAAATCACAGTGATGGCTGGTAATACACAAACAACACTTGTCTATGGACACATCACAGTGATGACTGGTAATACACAGACAACACTTGTCTATGGACACATCACAGTGATGGCTGGTAATACACAAACAACACTTGTCTATGGACACATCACAGAGATGGCTGGTAATACACAAACAACACTTGTCTATGGACACATCACAGTTATGACTGGTAATACACAAACAACACTTGTCTATGGACACATCACAGTGATGACTGGTTAAACACAAACAACATTTGTCTGTGGACACATCACAGAGATGGCTGGTAATACACAGACAACACTTACCTATGGACACATCACAGTGATGGCTGGTAATACACAAACAACACTTGTCTATGGACACATCACAGAGATGGCTGGTAATACACAGACAACACTTACCTATGGACACATCACAGTGATTCCTGGTAATACACAAACAACACTTGTCTATGGACACATCACAGTCATGACTGGTAATACACAGACAACACTTGTCTATGGACACATCACAGTGATGGCTGGTAATACACAAACAACACTTGTCTATGGACACATCACAGAGATGGCTTGTAATACACAGACAACACTTACCTATGGACACATCACAGTGATTGCTGGTAATACACAAACAACACTTGTCTATGGACACATCACAGTGATGGCTGGTAATACACAGACAACACTTGTCTATGGACACATCACAGTGATGGCTGGTAATACACAAACAACACTTGTCTATGGACACATCACAGTGATGGCTGGTAATACACAGACAACATTTGTCTTTGGACACATGACAGTGATGATTGGTAATACACAAACAACACTTGTCTATGGAAACATCACAGTGACGGCTGGTAATACACATTTGTCTATGGACACATCACAGTGACGGCTGGTAATACACAGACAACACTTGTCTATGGACACATCACAGTCATGACTGGTAATACACAAACAACACTTACCTTATGGACACATCACAGTGATGGCTGGTAATACACAGACAACACTTGTCTATGGACACATCACAGTGACGACTGGTAATACACAGACAACACTTACCTATGGACACATCACAGTGATGGCTGGTAATACACAAACAACACTTGTCTATGGACACATCACAGTGATGGCTGGTAATACACAAACTACATTTGTCTATGGACACATTACAGTCATGACTGGTAATACACAAACAACACTTGTCTTATGGACACATCACAGAGATGGCTGGTAATACACAGACAACACTTACCTATGGACACATCACAGTGATTCCTGGTAATAAACAAACAACACTTGTCTATGGACACATCACAGTGATGACTGGTAATACACAAACAACACTTGTCTATGGACACATCACAGAGATGGCTTGTAATACACAAACAACACTTGTCTATGGACACATCACAGTGATGGCTGGTAATACACAGACAACACTTGTCTATGGACACATCACAGTGATGGCTGGTAATACACAAACCACACTTGTCTATGGACACATCACAGTGATGGCTGGTAATACACAGACAACACTTGTCTATGGACACATCACAGTGATGACTGGTAATACACAAACAACACTTGTCTATGGAAACATCACAGTGACGGCTGGTAATACACATTTGTCTATGGACACATCACAGTGACGGCTGGTAATACACAGACAACACTTGTCTATGGACACATCACAGTCATGACTGGTAATACACAAACAACACTTACCTTATGGACACATCACAGTGATGGCTGGTAATACACAGACAACACTTGTCTATGGACACATCACAGTGACGACTGGTAATACACAGACAACACTTGTCTACGGACACATCACAGTCATGACTGGTAATACACAAACAACACTTGTTCAATGACATATCACAGTCATGACTGGTAATACACAAACAACATTGTCTATAGACACATCACAGTGATGGCTGGTAATACAAAAACAACACTTGTCTATGGACACATCACAGAGATGGCTTGTAATACACAAACAACACTTGTCTATGGACACATTACAGTGATGGCTGGTAATACACAAACAACACTTGTCTATGGACACATCCCATTGATGGCTGGTAATACACAAATAACACTTATCTATGAACACATCACAGTGATGGCTGGTAATACACACTTGTCTATGGACACATCACAGTCATGGCTGGTAATACACAAATAACACTTACCTATGCACACATCACAGTGATGGCTGGTAATACACACTTGTCTATGGACACATCACAGTGATGGCTGGTAATACACAAACAACACTTACCTATGGACACATCACAGTGATGGCTGGTAATACACAAACAACACTTGTATATGGACATATCACAGTGATGGCTGGTAATACACACTTGTCTATGGACACATCACAGTCATGGCTTGTAATACACAAACAACACTTGTCTATGGACACATCACAGTGATGGATGGTAATACACAAATAACACTTGTCTATGGACACATCACAGTGATGGCTGGTAATACACAAACAACACTTGTCTATGGACACATCACAGAGATGGCTGGTAATACACAGACAACACTTGTCTATGGACACATCACAGTGATGGCTGGTAATACACAAACAACACTTGTCTATGGACACATCACAGTGATGACTGGTAATACACAGACAACACTTACCTATGAACACATCACAGTGATGGTAATACACAAACAACACTTGTCTATGGACACATCACAGTGATGGTAATACACAAACAACACTTGTCTATGGACACATCACAGTGATGGTAATACACAAACAACACTTGTCTATGGACACATCACAGTGATGGCTGGTAATACACAGACAACACTTACCTATGAACACATCACAGTGATGGTAATACACAAACAACACTTGTCTATGGACACATCACAGTGATGACTGGTAATACACAAACAACACTTGTCTATGGACACATCACAGTGATGACTGGTAATACACAAACAACACTTGTCTATGGACACATCACAGTGATGACTGGTAATACACAAACAACACTTGTCTATGGACACATCACAGAGATGGCTGGTAATACACAAATAACACTTGTCTATGGACAAATCACAGTGATGGCTGGTAATACACAAACAACACTTGTCTATGGACACATCACAGTGATGGCTGGTAATACACAGACAACACTTGTCTATGGACACATCACAGTGATGGCTGGTAATACACAAACAACACTTGTCTATGGACACATCACAGAGATGGCTGGTAATACACAGACAACACTTGTCTATGGACACATCACAGTGATGGCTGGTAATACACAGACAACACTTGTCTATAGACACATCACAGTGATGGCTGGTAATACACAAACAACACTTGTCTATGGACACATCACAGATATGGCTGGTAATACACAAACAACACTTGTCTATGGACACATCACAGTGATGACTGGTAATACACAAACAACACTTGTCTATGGACACATCACAGTGATGACTGGTTATACACAAACAAAATTTGTCTATGGACACATCACAGAGATGGCTGGTAATACACAGACAACACTTGTCTATGGACACATCACAGTGATGGCTGGTAATACACAAACAACACTTGTCTATGGACACATCACAGAGATGGCTGGTAATACACAGAAAACACTTACCTATGGACACATCACAGTGATTCCTGGTAATACACAAACAACACTTGTCTATGGACACATCACAGTGATGACTGGTAATACACAGACAACACTTTTCTATGGACACATCACAGTGATGGCTGGTAATACACAAACAACACTTGTCTATGGACACATCACAGAGATGGCTTGTAATACACAGACAACACTTACCTATGGACACATCACAGTGATTCCTGGTAATACACAAACACTTGTCCATGGACATATCACAGTGACGGCTGGTAATACACAAACAACACTTGTCTATGGACACATCACAGTGCTGGTAATACACAAACAACACTTGTCTATGGACACATCACAGTGATGGTAATACACAAACAACACTTGTCTATGGACATATCACAGTGACGGCTGGTAATACACAAACAACACTTGTCTATTGACACATCACAGTGCTGGTAATACACAAACAACCCTTGTCTATGGACATATCACAGTGACGGCTGGTAATACACAAACAACACTTGTCTTATGGACACATCACAGTGCTGGTGATACACAAACAACACTTACCTTATGGACACATCACAGTAATGGCTGGTAATACACAAACAACACTTACCTTATGGACACATCACAGTGATGGCTGGTAATACACAAACAACACTTGTCTATGGACACATCACAGAGATGGCTGGCAATACACAGACAACACTTGTCTATGGACACATCACAGTGATGGCTGGTAATACACAAACAACACTTGTCTATGGACACATCACAGTGATGGTAATACACAAACAACACTTGTCTATGGACACATCACAGTGATGACTGGTAATACACAGACAACACTTACCTATGAACACATCACAGTGATGGTAATACACAAACAACACTTGTCTATGGACACATCACAGTGATAGCTGGAAATACACAAACAACATTTGTCTATAAACACATCACAGTGATGACTGGTAATACACAAACAACACTTGTCTGTGGACACATCACAGAGATGGCAGGTAATACACATACAACACTTACCTATGGACACATCACAGTGATGGCTGGTAATACGCACTTGTCTATGGACACATCACAGAGATGGCTGGTAATACACAAATAACACTTGTCTATGGACACATCACAGTGATGGCTGGTAATACACAAACAACACTTGTCTATAGACACATCAAAGTGATGGCTGGTAATACACAAACAACACTTGTCTATGGACACATCACAGTGATGGCTGGTAATACACAAACAACACTTGTCTATGCAATGGACACATCACAGAGATGGCTGGTAATACACAAACAACACTTGTCTATGGACACATCACTGAGATGGCTGGTAATACACAAACAACACTTGTCTATGGACACATCACAGTGATGGCTGGTAATACACAAACAACATTTGTCTTATAAACACATCACATTGATGGCTGGTAATACACAAACAACACTTGTCTCTGGACACATCACAGTGATGGCTGGTAATACACAAACAACATTTGTCTTATAAACACATCACAGTGATGGTAATAAACAAACAACACTTGTCTATGAACACATTACAGAGATGGCTGGTAATACACAGACAACACTTACCTATGAACACATCACAGTGATGGTAATACACAAACAACACTTGTCTATGGACACACCACAGTGATGACTGGTAATACACAAACAACACTTGTCTATGGACACATCACAGTGATGACTGGTAATACACAAACAACACTTGTCTATGGACACATCACAGAGATGGCTGGTAATACACAAATAACACTTGTCTATGGACACATCACAGTGATGGCTGGTAATACACAAACAACACTTGTCTATGGACACATCGCAGTGATGGCTGGTAATACACAGACAACACTTGTCTATGGACACATCACAGTGATGGCTGGTAATACACAAACAACACTTGTCTATGGACACATCACAGTGATGGTAATACACAAACAACACTTGTCTATGGACACATCACAGTGATGACTGGTAATACACAAACAACACTTACCTATGAACACATCACAGTGATGGTTATACACAAACAACACTTGTCTATGGACACATCACAGTGATGGTAATACACAAACAACACTTGTCTATGGACACATCACAGTGATGGTAATACACAAACAACACTTGTCTATGGACACATCACAGTGATGGCTGGTAATACACAGACAAAATTTACCTATGAACACATCACAGTGATGGTAATACACAAACAACACTTGTCTATGGACACATCACAGTGATGACTGGTAATACAGAAACAACACTTGTCTATGGACACATCACAGAGATGGCTGGTAATACACAAATAACACTTGTCTATGGATAAATCATAGTGATGGCTGGTAATACACAAACAACACTTGTCTATGGACACATCACAGTGATGACTGGTAATACACAGACAACACTTGTCTATGGACACATCACAGTGATGGCTGGTAATACACAAACAACACTTGTCTATGGACACATCACAGAGATGGCTGGTAATACACAGACAACACTTGTCTATGGACACATCACAGTGATGGCTGGTAATACACAGACAACACTTGTCTATGGACACATCACAGTGATGGCTGGTAATACACAAACAACACTTGTCTATAGACACATCACAGAGATGGCTGGTAATACACAAACAACACTTGTCTATGGACACATCACAGTGATGACTGGTAATACACAAACAACACTTGTCTATGGACACATCACAGTGATGACTGGTTATACACAAACAACATTTGTCTGTGGACACATCACAGAGATGGCTGGTAATACACAGACAACACTTACCTATGGACACATCACAGTGATGGCTGGTAATACACAAACAACACTTGTCTATGGACACATCACAGAGATGGCTGGTAATACACAGAAAACACTTACCTATGGACACATCACAGTGATTCCTGGTAATACACAAACAACACTTGTCTATGGACACATCACAGTGATGACTGGTAATACACAGACAACACTTGTCTATGGACACATCACAGTGATGGCTGGTAATACACAAACAACACTTGTCTATGGACACATCACAGAGATGGCTTGTAATACACAGACAACACTTACCTATGGACACATCACAGTGATTCCTGGTAATACACAAACAACACTTGTCTATGGACATATCACAGTGACGGCTGGTAATACACAAACATCACTTGTCTATGGACACATCACAGAGATGGCTGGTAATACACAAATAACACTTGTTTATGGACAAATCACAGTGATGGCTGGTAATACACAAACAACACTTGTCTATGGACACATCACAGTGATGGCTGGTAATACACAAACAACATTTGTCTTATAAACACATCACAGTGATGGCTGGTAATACACAAACAACACTTGTCTATGGACACATCACAGTGATGGCTGGTAATACACAAACAACATTTGTCTTATAAACACATCACAGTGATGGTAATACACAAACAACACTTGTCTATGAACACATCACAGAGATGGCTGGTAATACACAGACAACACTTGTCTATGGACACATCACAGTGATGACTGGTAATACACAAACAACACTTGTCTATGGACACATCACAGATATGGCTGGTAATACACAAACAACACTTGTCTATGGACACATCACAGTGATGACTGGTAATACACAAACAACACTTGTCTATGGACACATCACAGTGATGACTGGTTATACACAAACAACATTTGTCTATGGACACATCACAGAGATGGCTGGTAATACACAGACAACACTTACCTATGGACACATCACAGTGATGGCTGGTAATACACAAACAACACTTGTCTATGGACACATCACAGAGATGGCTGGTAATACACAGAAAACACTTACCTATGGACACATCACAGTGATTCCTGGTAATAAACAAAAAACACTTGTCTATGGACACATCACAGTGATGACTGGTAATACACAGACAACACTTTTCTATGGACACATCACAGTGATGGCTGGTAATACACAAACAACACTTGTCTATGGACACATCACAGAGATGGCTTGTAATACACAGACAACACTTACCTATGGACACATCACAGTGATTCCTGGTAATACACAAACAACACTTGTCTATGGACATATCACAGTGACGGCTGGTAATACACAAACAACACTTGTCTATGGACACATCACAGTGCTGGTAATACACAAACAACACTTGTCTATGGACACATCACAGTGATGGTAATACACAAACAACACTTGTCTATGGACATATCACAGTGACGGCTGGTAATACACAAACAACACTTGTCTATTGACACATCACAGTGCTGGTAATACACAAACAACACTTGTCTATGGACATATCACAGTGACGGCTGGTAATACACAAACAACACTTGTCTATGGACACATCACAGTGCTGGTAATACACAAACA
This sequence comes from Limnoperna fortunei, assembly GCA_944474755.1. Taxonomy (NCBI): domain Eukaryota; kingdom Metazoa; phylum Mollusca; class Bivalvia; order Mytilida; family Modiolidae; genus Limnoperna; species Limnoperna fortunei. Next base: position 5,678,166 of record OX104111.1, read on the forward strand.
ACACTTACCTTATGGACACATCACAGTGATGGCTGGTAATACACAAACAACACTTACCTTATGGACACATCACGGTGATGGCTGGTAATACACAAACAACACTTGTCTATGGACACATCACAGAGATGGCTGGCAATACACAGACAACACTTGTCTATGGACACATCACAGTGATGGCTGGTAATACACAAACAACACTTGTCTATGGACACATCACAGTGATGGTAATACACAAACAACACTTGTCTATGGACACATCACAGTGATGACTGGTAATACACAGACAACACTTACCTATGAACACATCACAGTGATGGTAATACACAAACAACACTTGTCTATGGACACATCACAGTGATAGCTGGAAATACACAAACAACATTTGTCTATTAACACATCACAGTGATGACTGGTAATACACAAACAACACTTGTCTGTAGACACATCACAGAGATGGCTGGTAATACACATACAACACTTACCTATGGACACATCACAGTGATGGCTGGTAATACGAACTTGTCTATGGACACATCACAGAGATGGCTGGTAATACACAAATAACACTTGTCTATGGACACATCACAGTGATGGCTGGTAATACACAAACAACACTTGTCTATAGACACATCAAAGTGATGGCTGGTAATACATAAACAACATTTGTCTTATAAACACATCACAGTGATGGTAATAAACAAACAACACTTGTCTATGAACACATTACAGAGATGGCTGGTAATACACAGACAACACTTACCTATGAACACATCACAGTGATGGTAATACACAAACAACACTTGTCTATGGACACACCACAGTGATGACTGGTAATACACAAACAACACTTGTCTATGGACACATCACAGTGATGACTGGTAATACACAAACAACACTTGTCTATGGACACATCACAGAGATGGCAGGTAATACACAAATAACACTTGTCTATGGACACATCACAGTGATGGCTGGTAATACACAAACAACACTTGTCTATGGACACATCGCAGTGATGGCTGGTAATACACAGACAACACTTGTCTATGGACACATCACAGTGATGGCTGGTAATACACAAACAACACTTGTCTATGGACACATCACAGTGATGGTAATACACAAACAACACTTGTCTATGGACACATCACAGTGATGACTGGTAATACACAGACAACACTTACCTATGAACACATCACAGAGATGGCTGGTAATACACAGACAACACTAGTCTATGGACACATCACAGTGATGGCTGGTAATACACAAACAACACTTGTCTATGGACACATCACAGTGATGGTAATACACAAACAACACTTGTCTATGGACACATCACAGTGATGACTGGTAATACACAAACAACACTTACCTATGAACACATCACAGTGATGGTAATACACAAACAACACTTGTCTATGGACACATCACAGTGATGGTAATACACAAACAACACTTGTCTATGGACACATCACAGTGATGACTGGTAATACAGAAACAACACTTGTCTATGGACACATCACAGAGATGGCTGGTAATACACAAATAACACTTGTCTATGGACAAATCATAGTGATGGCTGGTAATACACAAACAACACTTGTCTATGGACACATCACAGTGATGACTGGTAATACACAGACAACACTTGTCTATGGACACATCACAGTGATGGCTGGTAATACACAAACAACACTTGTCTATGGACACATCACAGAGATGGCTGGTAATACACAGACAACACTTGTCTATGGACACATCACAGTGATGGCTGGTAATACACAGACAACACTTGTCTATGGACACATCACAGTGATGGCTGGTAATACACAAACAACACTTGTCTATAGACACATCACAGAGATGGCTGGTAATACACAAACAACACTTGTCTATGGACACATCACAGTGATGACTGGTAATACACAAACAACACTTGTCTATGGACACATCACAGTGATGACTGGTTATACACAAACAACATTTGTCTGTGGACACATCACAGAGATGCCTGGTAATACACAGACAACACTTACCTATGGACACATCACAGTGATGGCTGGTAATACACAAACAACACTTGTCTATGGACACATCACATAGATGGCTGGTAATACACAGAAAACACTTACATATGGACACATCACAGTGATTCCTGGTAATACACAAACAACACTTGTCTATGGACACATCACAGTGATGACTGGAATTACACAGACAACACTTGTCTATGGACACATCACAGTGATGGCTGGTAATACACAAACAACACTTGTCTATGGACACATCACAGAGATGGCTTGTAATACACAGACAACACTTACCTATGGACACATCACAGTGATTCCTGGTAATACACAAACAACACTTGTCTATGGACATATCACAGTGACGGCTGGTAATACACAAACAACACTTGTCTATGGACACATCACAGTGCTGCTAATACACAAACAACACTTGTCTATGGACACATCACAGTGATGGTAATACACAAACAACACTTGTCTATGGACATATCACAGTGACGGCTGGTAATACACAAACAACACTTGTCTATTGACACATCACAGTGCTGGTAATACACAAACAACACTTGTCTATGGACATATCACAGTGACGGCTGGTAATACACAAACAACACTTGTCTATGGACACATCACAGTGCTGGTAATACACAAACAACACTTACCTATGGACACATCACAGTGATGGCTGGTAATACACAAACAACACTTGTCTATGGACATATCACAGTGATGGCTGGTAATACACAAACAACACTTACCTATGGACACATCACAGTGATGGCTGGTAATACACACTTGTCTATGGACACATCACAGTCATGGCTTGTAATACACAAACAACACTTGTCTATGGACACATCACAGTGATGGCTGGTAATACACAAACAACACTTTCCTATGGACACATCACAGTGATGGCTGGTAATACACAAACAACACTTGTCTATGGACACATCACAGTGATGACTGGTAATACACAAACAACACTTGTCTATGGACACATCACAGTGATGACTGGTAATACACAAACAACATTTACCTATGGACACATGACAGTGATGACTGGTAATACACAAACAACACTTACCTATGGACACATCACAGTGATGGCTGGTAATACACAAACAACACTTGTCTATGGACACATCACAGTGATAGCTGGTAATACACAAACAACATTTGTCTGATGGACACATCACAGTGATGGCTGGTTATACACAAACAACACTTGTCTATGGACACATCACAGAGATGGCTGGTAATACACAAACAACACTTGTTTATGGACACATCACAGTGATGGCTGGTAATACACAAACAACATTTACCTATGGACACATCACAGTGATGGCTGGTAATACACAAACAACACCTACCTATGGACACATCACAGTGACGGCTGGTAATACACAAACAACACTTGACTATGGACACATCACATTGACCGCTGGTAATACACAAACAACACTTGTCTATGGACACATTACAGTCATGGCTGAAAATACACAAACAACACTTGTCTATGGACACATCACAGTGCTGGTAATACACAAACAACACTTGTCTATGGACACATCACAGTGCTGGTAATACACAAACAACACTTGTCTATGGACACATTACAGTCATGGCTTGTAATACACAAACAACACTTGTCTATGGACACATCACAGTGATGGCTGGTAATACACAAACAACACTTGTCTATGGACACATCACAGTGCTGGTAATACACAAACAACACTTGTCTATGGACACATCACAGTGATGGCTGGTAATACACAAACAACACTTGTCTATGGACACATCACAGTGCTGGTAATACACAAACAACACTTGTCTATGGACACATCACAGTGGTGGCTGGTAATACACAAACAACACTTACCTATGGACACATCACAGTGGTGGTAATACACAAACAACACTTGTCTATGGACACATCACAGTCATGGCTGGTAATACACAAACAACACTTACCTATGGACACATCACAGTGATGGCTGGTAATACACAAACAACACTTGTCTATGGACACATCACAGTGATGACTGGTAATACACAAACAACATTTACCTATGGACACATCACAGTGATGACTGGTAATACACAAACAACACTTACCTATGGACACATCACACTGATGGCTGTTAATACACAAACAACACTTGTCTATGGACACATCACAGTGATAGCTGGTAATACACAAACAACATTTGTCTGATGGACACATCACAGTGATGGCTGGTTATACACAAACAACACTTGTCTATGGACACATCACAGAGATGGCTGGTAATACACAAACAACACTTGTTTATGGACACATCACAGTGATGGCTGGTAATACACAAACAACATTTACCTATGGACACATCACAGTGATGACTGGTAATACACAAACAACACTTACCTATGGACACATCACAGTGACGGCTGGTAATACACAAACAACACTTGTCTATGGACACATCACATTGACCGCTGGTAATACACAAACAACACTTGTCTATGGACACATTACAGTCATGGCTGGTAATACACAAACAACACTTGTCTATGGACACATCACAGTGATGGCTGGTAATACACAAACAACACTTATCTATAGACACATCACAGTGACGGCTGGTAATACACAAACCACATTTGTCTATGGACACATTACAGTCATGACTGGTAATACACAAACAACACTTGTCTATGGACACATCACAGTGCTGGTAATACACAAACAACACTTGTCTATGGACACATCACAGTGATGGCTGGTAATACACAAACAACATTTACCTATGGACACATCACAGTGATGACTGGTAATACACAAACAACACTTATCTATGGACACATCACAGTGACGGCTGGTAATACACAAACCACATTTGTCTATGGACACATTACAGTCATGACTGGTAATACACAAACAACACTTGTCTATGGACACATCACAGTGCTGGTAATACACAAACAACACTTGTCTATGGACACATCACAGTGCTGGTAATACACAAACAACACTTGTCTATGGACACATCACAGTGCTGGTAATACACAAACAACACTTGTCTATGGACACATTACAGTCATGGCTTGTAATACACAAACAACACTTGTCTATGGACACATCACAGTGCTGGTAATACACAAACAACACTTGTCTATGGACACATCACAGTGATTGCTGGTAATACACAAACAACACTTGTCTATGGACACATCACAGTGATGGCTGGTAATACACAAACAACACTTGTCTATGGACACATCACAGTGATGGCTGGTATTACACAAACAACACTTACCTATGGACACATCACAGTGATGGCTGGTAATACACGAACAACACTTGTCTATGAACACATCACAGTGATGGCTGGTAATACACAAACCACATTTGTCTATGGACACATTACAGTCATGACTGGTAATACACAAACAACACTTGTCTATGGACACATCACAGTGCTGGTAATACACAAACAACACTTGTCTATGGACACATCACAGTGCTGGTAATACAAAAACAACACTTGTCTATGGACACATCACAGTGCTGGTAATACACAAACAACACTTGTCTATGAACACATTACAGTCATGGCTTGTAATACACAAACAACACTTGTCTATGGACACATCACAGTGCTGGTAATACACAAACAACACTTGTCTATGGACACATCACAGTGATGGCTGGTAATACACAAACAACACTTGTCTATGGACACATCACAGTGCTGGTAATACACAAACAACACTTGTCTATGGACACATCACAGTGATGGCTGGTAATACACAAACAACACTTACCTATGGACACATCACAGTGATGGCTGGTAATACACGAACAACACTTGTCTATGAACACATCACAGTGATGGCTGGTAATACACAAACAACACTTGTCTATGAACACATCACAGTGATGGCTGGTAATACACAAACAACACTTACCTATGGACACATGACAGTGATGGCTGGTAATACACACTTGTCTATGGACACATCACAGTGATGGCTTGTAATACACAAACAACACTTGTCTATGGACACATCACAGTGATGGCTGGTAATACACAAACAACACTTGTCTATGGACACATCACAGTGATGGCTGGTAATACACACTTGTGTATGGACACATCACAGTCATGGCTTGTAATACACAAACAACACTTGTCTATGGACACATCACAGTGATGGATGGTAATACACAAACAACAATTGTCTATGGACACATCCCATTGATGGCTGGTAATGCACAAATAACACTTATCTATGAACACATCACAGTGATGACTGGTAATAAACAAATAACACTTATCTATGAACACATCACAGTGATTACTGGTAATACACAAACAACACTTGTCTATGGACACATCACAGTGATGACTGGTAATACACAAACAACACTTGTCTATGGACACATCACAGTGATGGCTGGTAATACACAAACAACACTTGTCTATGGACACATCACAGTGCTGGTAATACACAAACAACACTTGTTTATGGACACATCACAGTGATGGCTGGTAGTACACAAACAACACTTGTCTATGGACACATCACAGTGCTGGTAATACACAAACAACACTTGTCTATGGACACATCACAGTGATGGCTGGTAATACACAAACAACACTTACCTATAGACACATCACAGTGATGGCTGGTAATACACGAACAACACTTGTCTATGAACACATCACAGTGATGGCTGGTAATACACGAACAACACTTGTCTATGAACACATCACAGTGATGGCTGGTAATACACAAACAACACTTACCTATGGACACATCACAGTGATGGCTGGTAATACACACTTGTCTATGGACACATCACAGTGATGGCTTGTAATACACAAACAACACTTGTCTATGGACACATCACAGTGATGGCTGGTAATACACAAACAACACTTGTCTATGGACACATCCCATTGATGGCTGGTAATACACAAATAATACTTGTCTATGAACACATCACAGTGATGGCTGGTAATACACAAATAACACTTGTCTATGGACACATCACAGTGATGGCTGGTAATACACACTTGTCTATGGACACATCACAGTCATGGCTTGTAATACACAAACAACACTTGTCTATGGACACATCACAGTGATGGCTGGTAATACACAAACAACACTTGTCTATGGACACATCCCATTGATGGCTGGTAATGCACAAATAACACTTATCTATGAAGACATCACAGTGATGACTGGTAATACACAAACAACACTTGTCTATGGACACATCACAGAAGTGGCTGGTAATACACAGACAACACTTACCTATGGACACATCACAGTGATGGCTGGTAATACACAAACAACACTTGTCTATGGACACATCACAGTGATGACTGATAATACACAAACAACACTTGTCTATGGACACATCACAGTGATGGCTGGTAATACACAAACAACACTTGTCTATGGACTGGACACATCACAGAGATGGCTGGTAATACACAAACAACACTTGTCTATGGACACATCACAGTGATGGCTGGTAATACACAAACAACACTTGTCTATGAACACATCACAGTGATGGCTGGTAATACACAAACAACACTTACCTATGGACACATCACAGTGATGGCTGGTAATACACACTTGTCTATGGACACATCACAGAGATGGCTGGTAATACACAAATAACACTTGTCTATGGACAAATCATAGTGATGGCTGGTAATACACAAACAACACTTGTCTATGGACACATCACAGTGATGACTGGTAATACACAGACAACACTTGTCTATGGACACATCACAGTGATGGCTGGTAATACACAAACAACACTTGTCTATGGACACATCACAGAGATGGCTGGTAATACACAGACAACACTTACCTATGGACACATCACAGTGATGGCTGGTAATACACAAACAACACTTGTCTATGGACACATCACAGTGATGACTGATAATACACAAACAACGCTTTCCTATGGACACATCACAGTGATGGCTGCTAATACACAAACAACACTTGTCTATGGACACATCACAGTGATGGCTGGTAATACACAAACCACATTTGTCTATGGACACATTACAGTCATGACTGGTAATACACAAACAACACTTGTCTTATGGACACATCACAGAGATGGCTGGTAATACACAGACAACACTTACCTATGGACACATCACAGTGATTCCTGGTAATACACAAACAACACTTGTCTATGGACACATCACAGTGATGACTGGTAATACACAAACAACACTTGTCTATGGACACATCACAGAGATGGCTTGTAATACACAAACAACACTTGTCTATGGACACATCACAGTGATGGCTGGTAATACACAGACAACACTTGTCTATGGACACATCACAGTGATGGCTGGTAATACACAAACAACACTTGTCTATGGACACATCACAGTGATGGCTGGTAATACACAGACAACGCTTGTCTATGGACACATCACAGTGATGACTGGTAATACACAAACAACACTTGTCTATGGAAACATCACAGTGACGGCTGGTAATACACATTTGTCTATGGACACATCACAGTGACGGCTGGTAATACACAGACAACACTTGTCTATGGACACATCACACTCATGACTGGTAATACACAAACAACACTTACCTTATGGACACATCACAGTGATGGCTGGTAATACACAGACAACACTTGTCTATGGACACATCACAGTGACGACTGGTAATACACAGACAACACTTACCTATGGATACATCACAGTGATGGCTGGTAATACACAAACAACACTTGTCTATGGACACATCACAGTGATGGCTGGTAATACACAAACCACATTTGTCTATGGACACATTACAGTCATGACTGGTAATACACAAACAACACTTGTCTATGGACACATCACAGAGATGGCTTGTAATACACAAACAACACTTGTCTATGGACACATCACAGTGATGGCTGGTAATACACAGACAACACTTGTCTATGGACACATCACAGTGATGGCTGGTAATACACAAACAACACTTGTCTATGGACACATCACAGTGATGGCTGGTAATACACAGACAACACTTGTCTATGGACACATCACAGTGATGACTGCTAATACTCAAACAACACTTGTCTATGGAAACATCACAGTGACGGCTGGTAATACACATTTGTCTATGGACACATCACAATGACGGCTGGTAATACACAGACAACACCTGTCTATGGACACATCACAGTCATGACTGGTAATACACAAACAACACTTACCTTATGGACACATCACAGTGATGGCTGGTAATACACAGACAACACTTGTCTATGGACACATCACAGTGACGACTGGTAATACACAGACAACACTTGTCTACGGACACATCACAGTCATGACTGGTAATACACAAACAACACTTGTCCAATGACACATCACAGTCATGACTGGTAATACACAAACAACATTGTCTATAGACACATCACAGTGACGGCTGGTAATACAAAAACAACACTTGTCTATGGACACATCACAGAGATGGCTTGTAATACACAAACAACACTTGTCTATGGACACATCACAGTGATGGCTGGTAATACACAAACAACACTTGTCTATGGACACATCCCATTGATGGCTGGTAATACACAAATAACACTTATCTATGAACACATCACAGTGATGGCTGGTAATACACACTTGTCTATGGACACATCACAGTCATGGCTGGTAATACACAAACAACACTTACCTATGGACACATCACAGTGATCGCTGGTAATACACACTTGTCTATGGACACATCACAGTCATGGCTTGTAATATACAAACAACACTTGTCTATGGACACATCACAGTGATGGCTGGTAATACACAAACAACACTTACCTATGGACACATCACAGTGATGGCTGGTAATACACAAACAACACTTGTCTATGGACATATCACAGTGATGGCTGGTAATACACAAACAACACTTACCTATGGACACATCACAGTGATGGCTGGTAATACACACTTGTCTATGGACACATCACAGTCATGGCTTGTAATACACAAACAACACTTGTCTATGGACACATCACAGTGATGGCTGGTAATACACAAACAACACTTTCCTATGGACACATCACAGTGATGGCTGGTAATACACAAACAACACTTGTCTATGGACACATCAGAGTGATGACTGGTAATACACAAACAACACTTGTCTATGGACACATCACAGTGATGGCTGGTAATACACAAACAACATTTACCTATGGACACATTACAGTGATGACTGGTAATACACAAACAACACTTACCTATGGACACATCACAGTGATGGCTGGTAATACACAAACAACACTTGTCTATGGACACATCACAGTGATAGCTGGTAATACACAAACAACATTTGTCTGATGGACACACCACAGTGATGGCTGGTTATACACAAACAACACTTGTCTATGGACACATCACAGAGATGGCTGGTAATACACAAACAACACTTGTTTATGGACACATCACAGTGATGGCTGGTAATACACAAACAACATTTACCTATGGACACATCACAGTGATGACTGGTAATACACAAACAACACTTACCTATGGACACATCACAGTGACGGCTAGTAATACACAAACAACACTTGTCTATGGACACATCACATTGACCGCTGGTAATACACAAACAACACTTGTCTATGGACACATTACAGTCATGGCTGGTAATACACAAACAACACTTGTCTATGGACACATCACAGTGCTGGTAATACACAAACAACACTTGTCTATGGACACATTACAGTCATGGCTTGTAATACACAAACAACACTTGTCTATGGACACATCACAGTGATGGCTGGTAATACACAAACAACACTTTTCTATGGACACATCACAGTGCTGGTAATACACAAACAACACTTGTCTATGGACACATCACAGTGATGGCTGGTAATACACAAACAACAATTGTCTATGGACACATCACAGTGCTGGTAATACACAAACAACACTTGTCTATGGACACATCACAGTGGTGGCTGGTAATACACAAACAACACTTACCTATGGACACATCACAGTGATGGCTGGTAATACACGAACAACACTTGTCTATGAACACATCACAGTATTGGCTGGTAATACACAAACAACACTTGTCTATGAACACATCAGAGTGATTGCTGGTAATACACAAACAACACTTACCTATGGACACATCACAGTGATGGCTGGTAATACACACTTGTCTATGGACACATCACAGTGATGGCTTGTAATACACAAACAACACTTGTCTATGGACACATCACAGTGATGGCTGGTAATACACAAACAACACTTGTCTATGGACACATCCCATTGATGGCTGGTAATACACAAATACCACTTATCTATGAACACATCACAGTGCTGGCTGGTAATACACAGATAACACTTGTCTATGGACACATCACAGTGATAGCTGGTAATACACAAAAAACACTTGTCTATGGACACATCACAGTGATGGCTGGTAATACACAAACAACACTTGTCTATGGACACATCACAGTGATGGCTGGTAATACACAAACAACACTTGTCTATGGACACATCACTGTGATAGCTGGTAATACACAAACAACATTTGTCTATGGACTGGACACATCACAGTGATGACTGGTAATACACAAACAACACTTGTCTATGGACACATCACAGTGATGGCTGGTAATACACAAACAACACTTGTCTATGGACACATCACAGTGATAGCTGGTAATACACAAACAACATTTGTCTATGGACTGGACACATCACAGTGATGACTGGTAATACACAAACAACACTTGTCTATGGACACATCACAGTGATGGCTGGCAATACACAAACAACACTAGTCTATGGACACATCACAGTGATGGCTGGTAATACACAAACAACACTTGTCTATAGACACATCACAGTGATGACTGGTAATACACAAACAACACTTCTCTATGGACACATCACAGTGATAGCTGGTAATACACAAACAACATTTGTCTATAAACACATCACAGTGATTACTGGTAATACACAAACAACATTTGTCTATAGACACATCACAGAGATGGCTGGTAATACACATACAACACTTACCTATGGACACATCACAGTGATGGCTGGTAATACGCACTTGTCTATGCACACATCACAGAGATGGCTGGTAATACACAAACAACACTTGTCTATGGACTGGACACATCACAGAGATGGCTGGTAATACACAAACAACACTTGTCTATGGACACATCACTGTGATGGCTGGTAATACACAAACAAAACTTGTCTATGGACACATCACAGTGATGGCTGGTAATACACAAACAACATTTGTCTTATAAACACATCACAGTGATGGCTGGTAATACACAAAAAACACTTGTCTATGGACACATCACAGTGATGGCTGGTAATACACAAACAACACTTGTCTATGGACTGGACACATCACAGAGATGGCTGGTAATACACAAACAACACTTGTCTATGGACACATCACTGTGATGGCTGGTAATACACAAACAAAACTTGTCTATGGACACATCACAGTGATGGCTGGTAATACACAAACAACATTTGTCTTATAAACACATCACAGTGATGGCTGGTAATACACAAAAAACACTTGTCTATGGACACATCACAGTGATGGCTGGTAATACACAAATAACACTTGTGTATGGACACATCACAGTGATGGCTGGTAATACACAAACAACACTTGTCTATAGACACATCACAGTGATGGCTGATAATACACAAACAACACTTGTCTATGGAAACATCACAGTGATGGCTGGTAATACACAAACAACACTTGTCAATGGACTGGACACATCACAGAGATGGCTGGTAATACACAAACAACACTTGTCTATGGACACATCACTGAGATGGCTGGTAACACACAAACAACACTTGTCTATGGACACATCACAGTGATGACTGGTAATACACAAACAACATTTGTCTTATAAACACATCACAGTGATGGTAATACACAAACAACACTTGTCTATGAACACATCACAGAGATGGCTGGTAATACACAGACAACACTTACCTATGAACACATCACAGTGATGGTAATACACAAACAACACTTGTCTATGGACACATCACAGTGATGACTGGTAATACACAAACAACACTTGTCTATGGACACATCACAGTGATGACTGGTAATACACAAACAACACTTGTCTATGGACACATCACAGAGATGGCTGGTAATACACAAATAACACTTGTCTATGGACACATCACAGTGATGGCTGGTAATACACAAACAACACTTGTCTATGGACACATCACAGAGATGGCTGGCAATACACAGACAACACTTGTCTATGGACACATCACAGTGATGGCTGGTAATACACAAACAACACTTGTCTATGGACACATCACAGTGATGGTAATACACAAACAACACTTGTCTATGGACACATCATAGTGATGACTGGTAATACACAGACAACAGTTACCTATGAACACATCACAGTGATGGAAATACACAAACAACACTTGTCTATGGACTCATCACAGTGATAGCTGGAAATACACAAACAACATTTGTCTATAAACACATCACAGTGATGACTGGTAATACACAAACAACACTTGTCTATAGACACATCACAGAGATGGCTGGTAATACACATACAGCACTTACCTATGGACACATCACAGTGATGGCTGGTAATACGCACTTGTCTATGGACACATCACAGAGATGGCTGGTAATACACAAATAACACTTGTCTATGGACACATCACAGTGATGGCTGGTAATACACAAACAACACTTTTCTATAGACACATCACAGTGATGGCTGGTAATACACAAACAACACTTGTCTATGGACACATCACAGTGATGGCTGGTAATACACAAACAACACTTGTCTATGCACTGGACACATCACAGAGATGGCTGGTAATACACAAACAACACTTGTCTATGGACACATCACTGAGATGGCTGGTAATACACAAACAACACTTGTCTATGGACACATCACAGTGATGGCTGGTAATACACAAACAACATTTGTCTTATAAACACATCACAGTGATGGCTGGTAATACACAAACAACACTTGTCTATTGTCACATCACAGTGATGGCTGGTAATACACAAACAACATTTGTCTGATAAACACATCACAGTGATGGCTGGTAATACACAAATAACACTTGTCTATGGACACATCACAGTGATGGCTGGTAATACAGAAATAACACTTGTCTATGGACACATCACAGTGATGGCTGGTAATACACAAACAACACTTGTCTATAGACACATCACAGTGATGGCTGGTAATACACAAACAACACTTGTCTATGGACACATCACATTGATGGCTGGTAATACACAAACAACACTTGTCAATGGACTGGACACATCACAGAGATGGCTGGTAATACACAAACAACACTTGTCTATAGACACATCACTGAGATGGCTGGTAACACACAAACAACACTTGTCTATGGACACATCACAGTGATGGCTGGTAATACACAAACAACATTTGTCTTATAAGCACATCACAGTGATGGTAATACACAAACAACACTTGTCTATGAACACATCACAGAGATGGCTGGTAATACACAGACAACACTTACCTATGAACACATCACAGTGATGGTAATACACAAACAACACTTGTCTATGGACACATCACAGTGATGACTGGTAATACACAAACAATACTTGTCTATGGACACATCACAGTGATGACTGGTAATACACAACCAACACTTGTCTATGGACACATCACAGAGATGGCTGGTAATACACAAATAACACTTGTCTATGGACACATCACAGTGATGGCTGGTAATACACAAACAACACTTGTCTATGGACACATCACAAAGATGGCTGGCAATACACAGACAACACTTGTCTATGGACACATCACAGTGATGGCTGGTAATACACAAACAACACTTGTCTATGGACACATCACAGTGATGGTAATACACAAACAACACTTGTCTATGGACACATCACAGTGATGACTGGTAATACACAGAAAACACTTACCTATGAACACATCACAGTGATGGTAATACACAAACAACACTTGTCTATGGACACATCACAGTGATAGCTGGAAATACACAAACAACATTTGTCTATAAACACATCACAGTGATGACTGGTAATACACAAACAACACTTGTCTATAGACACATCACAGAGATGGCTGGTAATACACATACAGCACTTACCTATGGACACATCACAGTGATGGCTGGTAATACGCACTTGTCTATGGACACATCACAGAGATGGCTGGTAATACACAAATAACACTTGTCTATGGACACATCACAGTGATGGCTGGTAATACACAAACAACACTTGTCTATAGACACATCACAGTGATGGCTGGTAATACACAAACAACACTTGTCTATGGACACATCACAGTGATGGCTGGTAATACACAAACAACACTTGTCTATGCACTGGACACATCACAGAGATGGCTGGTAATACACAAACAACACTTGTCTATGGACACATCACTGAGATGGCTGGTAATACACAAACAACACTTGTCTATGGACACATCACAGTGATGGCTGGTAATACACAAACAACATTTGTCTTATAAACACATCACAGTGATGGCTGGTAATACACAAACAACACTTGTCTATGGACACATCACAGTGATGGCTGGTAATACACAAACAACATTTGTCTGATAAACACATCACAGTGATGGCTGGTAATACACAAATAACACTTGTCTATGGACACATCACAGTGATGGCTGGTAATACAGAAATAACACTTGTCTATGGACACATCACAGTGATGGCTGGTAATACACAAACAACACTTGTCTATAGACACATCACAGTGATGGCTGGTAATACACAAACAACACTTGTCTATGGACACATCACATTGATGGCTGGTAATACACAAACAACACTTGTCAATGGACAGGACACATCACAGAGATGGCTGGTAATACACAAACAACACTTGTCTATAGACACATCACTGAGATGGCTGGTAACACACAAACAACACTTGTCTATGGACACATCACAGTGATGGCTGGTAATACACAAACAACATTTGTCTTATAAGCACATCACAGTGATGGTAATACACAAACAACACTTGTCTATGAACACATCACAGAGATGGCTGGTAATACACAGACAACACTTACCTATGAACACATCACAGTGATGGTAATACACAAACAACACTTGTCTATGGACACATCACAGTGATGACTGGTAATACACAAACAATACTTGTCTATGGACACATCACAGTGATGGCTGGTAATACACAAACAACACTTGTCTATGGACACATCACAGAGATGGCTGGTAATACACAAATAACACTTGTCTATGGACATATCACAGTGATGACTGGTAATACACAAACAACACTTGTCTATGGACACATCACAGTGATGACTGGTAATACACAAACAACACTTGTCTATGGACACATCACAGAGATGGCTGGTAATACACAAATAACACTTGTATATGGACACATCACAGTGATGGCTGGTAATACACAAACAACACTTGTCTATGGACACATCACAAAGATGGCTGGCAATACACAGACAACACTTGTCTATGGACACATCACAGTGATGGCTGGTAATACACAAACAACACTTGTCTATGGACACATCACAGTGATGGTAATACACAAACAACACTTGTCTATGGACACATCACAGTGATGACTGGTAATACACAGAAAACACTTACCTATGAACACATCACAGTGATGGTAATACACAAACAACACTTGTCTATGGACACATCACAGTGATAGCTGGAAATACACAAACAACATTTGTCTATAAACACATCACAGTGATGACTGGTAATACACAAACAACACTTGTCTATAGACACATCACAGAGATGGCTGGTAATACACATACAACACTTACCTATGGACACTTCACAGTGATGGCTGGTAATACGCACTTGTCTATGGACACATCACAGAGATGGCTGGTAATACACAAATAACACTTGTCTATGGACACATCACAGTGATGGCTGGTAATACACAAACAACACTTGTCTATAGACACATCACAGTGATGGCTGGTAATACACAAACAACACTTGTCTATGGACACATCACAGTGATGGCTGGTAATACACAAACAACACTTGTCTATGCACTGGACACATCACAGAGATGGCTGGTAATACACAAACAACACTTGTCTATGGACACATCACTGAGATGGCTGGTAATACACAAACAACACTTGTCTATGGACACATCACAGTGATGGTAATACACAAACAACACTTGTCTATGGACATATCACAGTGATGGTAATACACAAACAACACTTGTCTATGGACACATCACAGTGATGACTGGTAATACACAAACAACACTTGTCTATGGACACATCACAGTGATGACTGGTAATACACAAACAACACTTGTCTATGGACACATCACAGAGATGGCTGGTAATACACAAATAACACTTGTCTATGGACACATCACAGTGATGGCTGGTAATACACAAACAACACTTGTCTATGGACACATCACAGTGATAACTGGTTATACACAGAAAACACTTGTCTGTGTATTACATGACAGTGATGGCTTGTAATACACAAACAACACTTGTCTATGGACACATCACAGAGATGGCTGGTAATACACAGACAACACTTGTCTATGGACACATCACAGTGATGGCTGGTAATACACAGACAACACTTGTCTGTGGACACATTACAGTGATGGCTGGTAATACACAAACAACACTTCTCTATGGACACATCACAGAGATGGCTGGTATTACACAAACAACACTTGTCTATGGACACATCACAGTGATGACTGGTAATACACAAACAACACTTGTCTATGGACACATCACAGTGATGACTGGTAATACACAAACAACAATTGTCTATGGACTGGACACATCACAGTGATGGCTTTTAATACACAGACAACACTTACCTATGGACACATCACAGTTATGGCTGGTAATACACAAACAACACTTGTCTATGGACACATCACAGTGATGACTGATAATACACAAACAACACTTACCTATGGACACATCACAGTGATGGCTGGTAATACACAAACAACACTTGTCTATGGACACATCACAGTGATGGCTGGTAATACACAAACCACATTTGTCTATGGACACATTACAGTCATGACTGGTAATACACAAACAACACTTGTCTTATGGACACATCACAGAGATGGCTGGTAATACACAAACAACACTTACCTATGGACACATCACAGTGATTCCTGGTAATACACAAACAACACTTGTCTATGTACACATCACAGTGATGACTGGTAATACACAAACAACACTTGTCTATGGACACATCACAATGATGACTGGTTATACACAAACAACATTTGTCTATGGACACATCACAGAGATGGCTGGTAATACACAGACAACACTTACCTATGGACACATCACAGTGATGGCTGGTAATACACAAACAACACTTGTCTATGGACACATCACAGAGATGGCTGGTAATACACAGACAACACTTACCTATGGACACATCACAGTGATTCCTGGTAATACACAAACAACACTTGTCTATGG
Organism: Limnoperna fortunei; assembly: GCA_944474755.1. Taxonomy (NCBI): domain Eukaryota; kingdom Metazoa; phylum Mollusca; class Bivalvia; order Mytilida; family Modiolidae; genus Limnoperna; species Limnoperna fortunei. The sequence goes on from OX104111.1 coordinate 5,696,868, forward strand.
ACACATCACAGTGATGACGGGTAATACACAGACAACACTTGTCTATGGACACATCACAGTGATGGCTGGTAATACACAAACAACACTTGTCTATGGACACATCACAGAGATGGCTTGTAATACACAGACAACACTTACCTATGGACACATCACAGTGATTCCTGGTAATACACAAACAACACTTGTCTATGGACACATCACAGTGATGACTGGTAATACACAAACAACACTTGTCTATGGACTGGACACATCACAGTGATGGCTTTTAATACACAGACAACACTTACCTATGGACACATCACAGTTATGGCTGGTAATACACAAACAACACTTGTCTATGGACACATCACAGTGATGACTGATAATACACAAACAACACTTACCTATGGACACATCACAGTGATGGCTGGTAATACACAAAGAACACTTGTCTATGGACACATCACAGTGATGGCTGGTAATACACAAACCACATTTGTCTATGGACACATTACAGTCATGACTGGTAATACACAAACAACACTTGTCTTATGGACACATCACAGAGATGGCTGGTAATACACAGACAACACTTACCTATGGACACATCACAGTGATTCCTGGTAATACACAAACAACACTTGTCTATGTACACATCACAGTGATGACTGGTAATACACAAACAACACTTGTCTATGGACACATCACAGAGATGGCTTGTAATACACAAACAACACTTGTCTATGGACACATCACAGTGATGGCTGGTAATACACAGACAACACTTGTCTATGGAAACATCACAGTGATGGCTGGTAATACACAAACAACACATGTCTATGGACACATCACAGAGAAGGCTTGTAATACACAGACAACACTTACCTATGGACACATCACAGTGATTCCTGGTAATACACAAACAACACTTGTCTATGGACACATCACAGTGATGACTGGTAATACACAAACAACACTTGTCTATGGACACATCACAGTGATGACTGGTAATACACAAACAACACTTGTCTATGGACACATCACAGTGACGGCTGGTAATACACATTTGTCTATGGACACATCACAGTGACGGCTGGTAATACACAGACAACACTTGTCTATGGACACATCACAGTCATGACTGGTAATACACAAACAACACTTACCTTATGGACACATCACAGTGATGGCTGGTAATACACAGACAACACTTGTCTATGGACACATCACAGTCATGACTGGTAATACACAAACAACACTTACCTTATGGACACATCACAGTGATGGCTGGTAATACACAGACAACACTTGTCTATGGACACATCACAGTCATGACTGGTAATACACAAACAACACTTGTCCAATGACACATCACAGTCATGACTGGTAATACACAAACAACATTTGTCTATAGACACATCACAGAGATGGCTGGTAATACAAAAACAACACTTGTCTATGGACACATCACAGAGATGGCTTGTAATACACAAACAACACTTGTCTATGGACACATCACAGTGATGGCTGGTAATACACAAACAACACTTGTCTATGGACACATCCCATTGATGGCTGGTAATACACAAATAACACTTATCTATGAACACATCACAGTGATGGCTGGTAATACACACTTGTCTATGGACACATCACAGTCATGGCTGGTAATACACAAACAACACTTACCTATGGACACATCACAGTGATGGCTGGTAATACACACTTGTCTATGGACACATCACAGTCATGGCTTGTAATACACAAACAACACTTGTCTATGGACACATCACAGTGATGGCTGGTAATACACAAACAACACTTACCTATGGACACATCACAGTGATGGCTGGTAATACACAAACAAAACTTGTCTATGGACACATCACAGTGATGGCTGGTAATACACAAACAACACTTACCTATGGACACATCACAGTGATGGCTGGTAATACACACTTGTCTATGGACACATCACAGTCATGGCTTGTAATACACAAAAAACACTTGTCTATGGACACATCACAGTGATGGCTGGTAATACACAAACAACACTTACCTATGGACACATCACAGTGATGGCTGGTAATACACAAACAACACTTGTCTATGGACACATCACAGTGATGACTGGTAATACACAAACAACACTTGTCTATGGACACATCACAGTGATGGCTGGTAATACACAAACAACATTTACCTATGGACACATCACAGTGATGACTGGTAATACACAAACAACACTTACCTATGGACACATCACAGTGATGGCTGGTAATACACAAACAACACTTGTCTATGGACACATCACAGTGATAGCTGGTAATACACAAACAACATTTGTCTGATGGACACATCACAGTGATGGCTGGTAATACACAAACAACACTTGTCTATGGACACATCACAGAGATGGCTGGTAATACACAAACAACACTTGTTTATGGACACATCACAGTGATGGCTGGTAATACACAAACAACATTTACCTATGGACACATCACAGTGATGACTGGTAATACACAAACAACACTTACCTATGGACACATCACAGTGACGGCTGGTAATACACAAACAACACTTGTCTATGGACACATCACATTGACCGCTGGTAATACACAAACAACACTTGTCTATGGACACATTACAGTCATGGCTGGTAATACACAAACAACACTTGTCTATGGACACATCACAGTGATGGCTGGTAATACACAAACAACACTTATCTATGGACACATCACAATGACGGCTGGTAATACACAAACCACATTTGTCTATGGACACATTACAGTCATGACTGGTAATACACAAACAACACTTGTCTATGGACACATCACAGTGATGGTAATACACAAACAACACTTGTCTATGGACACATCACAGTGCTGGTAATACACAAACAACACTTGTCTATGGACACATCACAGTGCTGGTAATACACAAACAACACTTGTCTATGGACACATTACAGTCATGGCTTGTAATACACAAACAACACTTGTCTATGGACACATCACAGTGCTGGTAATACACAAACAACTTTTGTCTATGGACACATCACAGTGATTGCTGGTAATACACAAACAACACTTGTCTATGGACACATCACAGTGATGGCTGGTAATACACAAACAACACTTGTCTGTGGACACATCACAGTGATGGCTGGTAATACACAAACAACACTTACCTATGGACACATCACAGTGATGGCTGGTAATACACGAAAAACACTTGTCTATGAACACATCACAGTGATGGCTGGTAATACATAAACCACATTTGTCTATGGACACATTACAGTCATGACTGGTAATACACAAACAACACTTGTCTATGGACACATCACAGTGCTGGTAATACACAAACAACACTTGTCTATGGACACATCACAGTGCTGGTAATACACAAACAACACTTGTCTATGGACACATCACAGTGCTGGTAATACACAAACAACACTTGTCTATGGACACATTACAGTCATGGCTTGTAATACACAAACAACACTTGTCTATGGACACATCACAGTGCTGGTAATACACAAACAACACTTGTCTATGGACAAATCACAGTGATGGCTGGTAATACACAAACAACACTTGTCTATGGACACATCACAGTGCTGGTAATACACAAACAACACTTGTCTATGGACACATCACAGTGATGGCTGGTAATACACAAACAACACTTAGCTATGGACACATCACAGTGATGGCTGGAAATACACGAACAACACTTGTCTATGAACACATCACAGTGATGGCTGGTAATACACAAACAACACTTGTCTATGAACACATCACAGTGATGGCTGGTAATACACAAACAACACTTACCTATGGACACATCACAGTGATGGCTGGTAATACACACTTGTCTATGGACACATCACAGTGATGGCTTGTAATACACAAACAACACTTGTCTATGGACACATCACAGTGATGGCTGGTAATACACAAACAACACTTGTCTATGGACACATCACAGTGATGGCTGGTAATACACACTTGTGTATGGACACATCACAGTCATGGCTTGTAATACACAAACAACACTTGTCTATGGACACATCACAGTGATGGATGGTAATACACAAACAACAATTGTCTATGGACACATCCCATTGATGGCTGGTAATGCACAAATAACACTTATCTATGAACACATCACAGTGATGACTGGTAATAAACAAATAACACTTATCTATGAACACATCACAGTGATGACTGGTAATACACAAACAACACTTGTCTATGGACACATCACAGTGATGACTGGTAATACACAAACAACACTTGTCTATGGACACATCACAGTGATGGCTGGTAATACACAAACAACACTTGTCTATGGACACATCACAGTGCTGGTAATACACAAACAACACTTGTCTATGGACACATCACAGTGATGGCTGGTAATACACAAACAACACTTGTCTATGGACACATCACAGTGCTGGTAATACACAAACAACACTTGTCTATGGACACATCACAGTGATGGCTGGTAATACACAAATAACACTTATCTATGAACACATCACAGTGATGGCTGGTAATACACACTTGTCTATGGACACATCACAGTCATGGCTGGTAATACACAAACAACACTTACCTATGGACACATCACAGTGATGGCTGGTAATACACACTTGTCTATGGACACATCACAGTCATGGCTTGTAATACACAAACAACACTTGTCTATGGACACATCACAGTGATGGCTGGTAATACACAAACAACACTTACCTATGGACACATCACAGTGATGGCTGGTAATACACAAACAACACTTGTCTATGGACACATCACAGTGATGGCTGGTAATACACAAACAACACTTACCTATGGACACATCACAGTGATGGCTGGTAATACACACTTGTCTATGGACACATCACAGTCATGGCTTGTAATACACAAAAAACACTTGTCTATGGACACATCACAGTGATGGCTGGTAATACACAAACAACACTTACCTATGGACACATCACAGTGATGGCTGGTAATACACAAACAACACTTGTCTATGGACACATCACAGTGATGACTGGTAATACACAAACAACACTTGTCTATGGACACATCACAGTGATGGCTGGTAATACACAAACAACATTTACCTATGGACACATCACAGTGATGACTGGTAATACACAAACAACACTTACCTATGGACACATCACAGTGATGGCTGGTAATACACAAACAACACTTGTCTATGGACACATCACAGTGATAGCTGGTAATACACAAACAACATTTGTCTGATGGACACATCACAGTGATGGCTGGTTATACACAAACAACACTTGTCTATGGACACATCACAGAGATGGCTGGTAATACACAAACAACACTTGTTTATGGACACATCACCGTGATGGCTGGTAATACACAAACAACATTTACCTATGGACACATCACAGTGATGACTGGTAATACACAAACAACACTTACCTATGGACACATCACAGTGACGGCTGGTAATACACAAACAACACTTGTCTATGGACACATCACATTGACCGCTGGTAATACACAAACCACACTTGTCTATGGACACATTACAGTCATGGCTGGTAATACACAAACAACACTTGTCTATGGACACATCACAGTGATGGCTGGTAATACACAAACAACACTTATCTATGGACACATCACAGTGACGGCTGGTAATACACAAACCACATTTGTCTATGGACACATTACAGTCATGACTGGTAATACACAAACAACACTTGTCTATGGACACATCACAGTGCTGGTAATACACAAACAACACTTGTCTATGGACACATTACAGTCATGGCTTGTAATACACAAACAACACTTGTCTATGGACACATCACAGTGCTGGTAATACACAAACAACACTTGTCTATGGACACATCACAGTGATTGCTGGTAATACACAAACAACACTTGTCTATGGACACATCACAGTGATGGCTGGTAATACACAAACAACACTTGTCTATGGACACATCACAGTGATGGCTGGTAATACACAAACAACACTTACCTATGGACACATCACAGTGATGGCTGGTAATACACGAACAACACTTGTCTATGAACACATCACAGTGATGGCTGGTAATACACAAACCACATTTGTCTATGGACACATTACAGTCATGACTGGTAATACACAAACAACACTTGTCTATGGACACATCACAGTGCTGGTAATACACAAACAACACTTGTCTATGGACACATCACAGTGCTGGTAATACAAAAACAACACTTGTCTATGGACACATCACAGTGCTGGTAATACACAAACAACACTTGTCTATGGACACATTACAGTCATGGCTTGTAATACACAAACAACACTTGTCTATGGACACATCACAGTGCTGGTAATACACAAACAACACTTGTCTATGGACACATCACAGTGATGGCTGGTAATACACAAACAACACTTGTCTATGGACACATCACAGTGCTGGTAATACACAAACAACACTTGTCTATGGACACATCACAGTGATGGCTGGTAATACACAAACAACACTTACCTATGGACACATCACAGTGATGGCTGGTAATACACGAACAACACTTGTCTATGAACACATCACAGTGATGGCTGGTAATACACAAACAACACTTGTCTATGAACACATCACAGTGATGGCTGGTAATACACAAACAACACTTACCTATGGACACATCACAGTGATGGCTGGTAATACACACTTGTCTATGGACACATCACAGTGATGGCTTGTAATACACAAACAACACTTGTCTATGGACACATCACAGTGATGGCTGGTAATACACAAACAACACTTGTCTATGGACACATCACAGTGATGGCTGGTAATACACACTTGTGTATGGACACATCACAGTCATGGCTTGTAATACACAAACAACACTTGTCTATGGACACATCACAGTGATGGATGGTAATACACAAACAATAATTGTCTATGGACACATCCCATTGATGGCTGGTAATTCACAAATAACACTTATCTATGAACACATCACAGTGATGACTGGTAATACACAAACAACACTTGTCTATGGACACATCACAGTGATGACTGGTAATACACAAACAACACTTGTCTATGGACACATCACAGTGATGGCTGGTAATACACAAACAACACTTGTCTATGGACACATCACAGTGCTGGTAATACACAAACAACACTTGTCTATGGACACATCACAGTGATGGCTGGTAATACACAAACAACACTTACCTATAGACACATCACAGTGATGGCTGGTAATACACGAACAACACTTGTCTATGAACACATCACAGTGATGGCTGGTAATACACGAACAACACTTGTCTATGAACACATCACAGTGATGGCTGGTAATACACAAACAACACTTACCTATGGACACATCACAGTGATGGCTGGTAATACACACTAGTCTATGGACACATCACAGTGATGGCTTGTAATACACAAACAACACTTGTCTATGGACACATCACAGTGATGGCTGGTAATACACAAACAACACTTGTCTATGGACACATCCCATTGATGGCTGGTAATACACAAATAACACTTATCTATGAACACATCACAGTGATGGCTGGTAATACACAAATAACACTTGTCTATGGACACATCACAGTGATGGCTGGTAATACACACTTGTCTATGGACACATCACAGTCATGGCTTGTAATACACAAACAACACTTGTCTATGGACACATCACAGTGATGGCTGGTAATACACAAACAACACTTGTCTATGGACACATCCCATTGATGGCTGGTAATGCACAAATAACACTTATCTATGAAGACATCACAGTGATGACTGGTAATAAACAAATAACACTTATCTATGAACACATTACAGTGATGACTGGTAATACACAAACAACAATTGTCTATGGACACATCACAGTGATGACTGGTAATACACAAACAACACTTGTCTATGGACACATCACAGTGATGGCTGGTAATACACAAACAACACTTACCTATGGACACATCACAGTGATGGCTGGTAATACACACTTGTCTATGGACACATCACAGTCATGGCTTGTAATACACAAACAACACTTGTCTATGGACACATCACAGTGATGGCTGGTAATACACAAACAACACTTGTCTATGGACACATCACAGTGATGGCTGGTAATACACAAACAACACTTACCTATGGACACATCACAGTGATGGCTGGTAATACACACTTGTCTATGGACACATCACAGTCATGGCTTGTAATACACAAACAACACTTGTCTATGGACACATCACAGTGATGACTGGTAATACACAAACAACACTTGTCTATGGACACATCACAGTGATGGCTGGTAATACACAAACAACATTTACCTATGGACACATCACAATGATGACTGGTAATACACAAACAACACTTACCTATGGACACATTACAGTGATGGCTGGTAATACACAAACAACACTTGTCTATGGACATATCATAGTGATGGCTGGTAATACACAAACAACACTTGTCTATGGACACATCACAGTGATGGCTGGTAATACACAAACAACACTTATGTTATGGACACATCACAGTGATCGCTGGTAATACACAAACAACACTTGTCTATGGACACATCACAGTGATGGCTGGTAATACACAAACAACACTTATGGACACATCACAGTGATGGCTGGTAATACACAAACAACATTTACCTATGGACACATCACAGTGATGACTGGTAATACACAAACAACACTTACCTATGGACACATCACAGTGACGACTGGTAATACACAAACAACACTTGTCTATGGACACATCACAGTGACGTCTGGTAATACACAAACAACACTTGTCTATGGACACATTACAGTCATGGCTGGTAATACACAAACAACACTTGTCTATGGACACATCACAGTGATGGCTGGTAATACACAAACAACACTTGTCTATGGACACATCACAGTGACGGCTGGTAATACACAAACAAAACTTGTCTATGGACACATTACAGTCATGACTGGTAATACACAAACAACACTTGTCTATGGACACATCACAGTGCTGGTAATTCACAAACAACACTTGTCTATGGACACATCACAGTGCTGGTAATACACAAACAACACTTGTCTATGGACACATTACAGTCATGGCTGGTAATACACAAACAACACTTGTCTATGGACACATCACAGTGATGGCTGGTAATACACACTTGTCTATGGACACATCACAGTCATGGCTTGTAATACACAAACAACACTTGTCTATGGACACATCACAGTGATGGCTGGTAATACACAAACAACACTTGTCTATGGACACATCACAGTGATGGCTGGTAATACACAAACAACACTTGTCTATGGACACATTACAGTGCTGGTAATACACAAACAACACTTGTCTATGGACACATCACAGTGATTCCTGGTAATACACAAACAACACTGGTCTATGGACACATGACAGTAATAACTGGTAATACACAGACAACACTTATCTTATGGACACATGCTAACCTTGCCAAACACTTTAAACTACGTTCAGTTCTACATTCCATTCTCTTCATATTTATATTAAATAAACTAGCGTCGTGTACATTTATGGTATCAGTTCTACATTGACTCTTTTTCAGATTGTAGTGAATCATATTTAAAAGAACAGTACCCAGACCTGTTCGGATTAGAGTATTGGCCTGATAGACCACACGATTTACAGACAGTACCTATACAAGAAGAATGGGAAAAAACAATAAATTTGTATCCTGGTTTTATATTTCATTTGTACCCCCCTCATTCAGGTATACCTTGAAATTTAACTTGATTATCTATTTGATTTTTACACAAAAATATTGCAATTTAATCTGTACAGTTATAAACTATTTTGACAAGAAAATTTCCCATGTCCACATGTTCCTATATCAAATACGAATGACTCTGAATACTTCATACTATTATATGTTTTATATTCAGGTACAATTTTATGCAAAAAAATGTTGGTATTCAAACTAGTTTTATTGCGATCTTTTCAGATGTTACAGTAATGATCGAAACTTATGTTTCATCACGATGTAGACTCTATCTTCATAGAACTGTAGATAGAAAATATAGGTTCAATCGTTCTACGGAACGATTAAAATGCTTTCCATTTTATGCATTTAAAAAAGCACAATCTTATTAAATGACGTTAACAAATTTGAAAGACTATTTAGATATCAGATAAAATAAGAAAGGTAAATGGCCTTGACCTTATCTTCTTTATATAAAAATTGAATTTATTTCACAATATGAACAAAGGGAAGAAAAAAAACATTCAAAAATTGTTTGAAATTAAAAAAAATGTCATAAAATAGGATGTTCAGAGACCTTGACCACTGACCTTTTCGTATAAATTATACATAAAAAACTAAGCATTTATTAGGAATAACCACTTCATTCATGGAAAATGATTTTGTTTTAAATATATGATTTAATCTTGACCTCTTATATTGTGACCTTACCATCATAAAGGTAAAAAATGATCAACAGATCTTATGTCAATATCTGTTATAGAATAGATAATGAGATATGGCTACTTACAACAAATACCAGAAATTACAAGATGAACTTTGACATTGTATCTGTTTTCAGGTTACTGGTCTTTGGTGAAGACCCTTTGCCTATTCTATTATTAGTTAATGAGTTATGAATGAAAAACTAATAATTAATGGTTGTAATGGGAGGTAATTTCTATAAGATGAAGTTAAATCGTTTCCCTTCAAATGTGACAAAGTTGCGCCTTTATAATGCCAGCATTTTACCCATAATAAGTTATTGCCACTCATTTACCGTTTAAAACGATAAAAACAAAATCAAGGACGTGGCCTTGGGCTTTGACCTCGTCTCCATTTGTAAGGTCAAGGTAAATGATGGAAGTATTAAAACAGAGCTTTACTTTTCTTACCAATAATGAGACTAAATCTTTGAAATTGTACTTTTGACAGTAAGCATAAAGTATGTACGAGGGTTCCAGCTGAATTATAAAGAAGTAAAATCAGGATTGACGAAGTGTGTGATAGTACGAATAACGAACGCAACCTTGACCTCTGAGCACCGAAATGTAAGTGTATTTTTGTTTACACGGAACAAATTGCGTGACAAAGAAGAAATAATAAAAAAAATAAATAGATGTAAACCAAACAGAAAATTGAAACTCTCGATTGAGATTTAAAAGCTGGATTTACATAATTTCAATATTGTTTCTTTGAATGATGTTTAACGCCACTTTTTTCAGCTATATCATGGCATTCAGTTTTTATTGGGAGAGGAAGCTGGAGTACCCGGAGAAACCCACCGATCTTCGGTAAAAAAAACTGTCTAATTTAATAACAAATTACTTAGTCCTTGCGGTAGGTGTTTTTTATGTCGAAACTATAATCTGTAGGTATGAAAAATAATTCTTCCGTAAATGGCCGATTTCTGGTACAGATGACCCAGTACAGATGAGCTCACGCGCACACATCTGTACTTGCTGCGTCATCCAATCAAAACGTCAGAAACAAGAAACTTGTTATGGAAGCATAACAACGTTCTTGTTTGACGTTCTTGTTTTCGGCGTTCTGATTGGATGTCAGAGACAATGGAGTCTTAAACAATGGAGAATCTTTTGGATATAGCGATGTAAAAGTTGTTGGTTTACGGAAGAAATAGGTGCTTCATGCGCTTTTGGGAAAGCTTGTATGATCTTTCACTCGTGATAGAATTTTTTTTGTCTTTTAGCTGGTTCCGCTGCGCTCCACGCGCGAAAAGACATAAAATTTCTATCACTCGTGAAAGATCAACCGGTCTTTCCCAAAAACGTTTGCAAGAACCTATTAATCTTGATCTATTCCACGCACTAGAAAGACGGGTAAAAAGAGAAATGTTGATAGATTAGGGTTCGATTTGTAATATACCCTCTAGCAATATATTAGTAATTGTATATACTAAACACATACTTTGTTGCAATTGTAGAAGAACTTAACGTTTAAACTTAAGATTTGGCCCATGGTTGGAGTAACAGATTTTATTTTTACTGCATGGAGTCTTCCTAAACCTCCACAAAGTGAAGCAGATGTACAACAGACCAGATATGGACGGACTGGGATATATGGAATATGTAAGCTATACAATTTTATTACTCCAAACAAACATCATTCAACATTTTCCTTGAAACGCAATAACAGCTCATATACATACGCTACGTAATTATCAGTGGCCGTTCATGTCACAGTTGTGATGTTTCTATCGGCTTGCATTTTACTATCGCGATACATGTTAAAAGCATCGCGATACTTATTAAAAGCATCGCAATACTTGTTAAAAGCATCGCAATACTTGTTAAAAGCATCGCGATGGAAAAAACTTTATGCATAGTATAAAAAGTATCGGCTTGCTTTTTTCATGTAACCGATCATGTCACAATTGTGATGTTGCTATCGGCTTGCTTTTTGCTATCGCGATACTTGTTAAAAGCATTGCAATATTTATTAAAAGCGTCGCAATGAAAAAACATCATGCATGAAATAAAAAAGCATCGCGATGCTTTTATGTACCTGACCGATCATGTCACAATTGTGATGCTTCTATCAGCTTGCTTTTTTCTATCGCGATACTTGTTAAAATCATCGTGATTCTTTTGAAAAGCTGCTGTTACGAAAGTTATGTTGCGGACGGAAGGACAGACGGACAGAGGTGGTATAACTATTTGTACGAATAATAAGGTAACTGTGCTAACTTTTTTCTAATATAAAAACCTGTTCGGGGCTTATCATTGTTTATTAACCTATTGTTTTGTACCTTAAACCGCCAGTTACATATAAACATAGTTTTTAGGCAAATGAGTATGTGAATAGGCATACACATTTCATTAACTTCAATTATCATCTAAATAACTTTCTAAACATTTTCAATTCCTGAACTTTCACGAAAGAATACGTGTTAATGTTGTATTACATTACAGGCAGAACATAACCAAAAAGATATTCTTTCTTGAAAAGTTTTCAACTTAAGACACAGAGTGCCCATACAAAACTCAAAGTTCTGCTTATCATTGGTTTAGCCTAATCATCATGTTTGTATCCAACCTTTACGGATTGAATACTGATAAAACAATTTTATTAGATTCATTTGTTGATAACTTGATTGACAAACCTCTGACTTGTGGATGATATTGAAATTTAGTGTTAGAAGAAATGGATAAAATTGGGGGAATACAAGTTTGTATCAAAAACAAAAAAGACAAAAACTCAAGTTTTTCACAAAAACAAAAACTTTAGCAGATGTTTGCAGAACTTTGAAACAAACTTCAGATAGGTATACTTAGAGAAAAAATGTTAAATAAAGAGTATATGTTGAACTTATAAAAAAAGCTTATACAAGAGACGATTTTATATAATTAGCATATTCTGAACCCTAGTTTATAATGGGAATTAATTAACAGTGACATAAAAGTAAAGCAATTAAATTATCCTATAGTAACAAATCAAAATAACACAAGAATTAAAAATTATGTGATCTAAAAAAATATAGAACAACAAAACCAAATATTATTAGAAAATAAACTAAAGATGATTTATGAAAAATGACAGAAGGGCAAAAGCACGATTAAAAGATGCAGAAAAAATACTATATATTTTGTTCAGGCCATGAAAAGAGTAATTAACTGAATAGAACTATTCAGGAACTGAAAGGTGAAGATCATGGGTCAATTTCTAACTTCAATGATTTCTAACTAGAAGAGAGAAGATTTTTAATAAATTCCTTTATTCTATAAATGACCCCAAAATTTGCAGCTTAACTGATTTAGTAAATAAATATGCAACTATCCAAAATCTACATGAAGACAAATAATTAAACCGTAAAGGTATTATTACAAAGGATGGTCATTAAAAATAGCAAATCCCCATGTACGAACCAGCAGAGGTTTTAGAAGATTTTGTTGAGTGATGTAATTGATCTTGTTATTGACTCTTTCCAATATAGCTATGACTCTGATGAAATGTCTATTTCACAGAGGCAGAGTATCATACCTTTACTAACAAAAGCTGATAAAGATATAAAGCAGCTTTAAAATTAAAGACAAATACTCTCTCTTATATATTGCCTGTAAGCAGATAACCAAATATCTAACCCTCAGATTACAGAAGGTCCTTCCAAACATTATTCATATAGACCAGACATTTTGACATTAAAAATTTTCTTAAAATTATAGAAACAGTGGAATAAGATTTATCATGAATAATACTATCAGATGATTTTGTAAAAGATTTGATACACTCTGTTCGACGTTCCTACATTCATGTCTGAATCATTAAATTTTGGTCAGTCTTTCAATAAATGGGTCAACATATTATTTGTAAATATATCAAGCTGTGTCGTAAATACATCATAGTCAACTGAATTTCTTTCGAGTAGAAAGATGAGTTCGACGAGGGTGTTCGATATGGCATTTTGTGTAAAGAGATATTGCTTATAGCCAACAGATGTTTACAAAACATAAAATGATTTAGATATAAAAATGCAGTATGTAAACTTTCTTAGTATGCCCCTTAGCATATGAAAATGTTTCTAAACAAATATGAAGTTCATAATAATGTAAATATTTTGATACTATCACATGTATTAAGAAAGGCTTAAAGAAAGAACGAAAACCGCATCTGATATCAAATCTTAAAGGGATACAAAAAATATATACTCATCTTTTATTTTCATATAATGTCAACCTGAAAGGTATAGAGAAACGGCAACACAAACTACATGTAGAATTTGATTGTTTTACATTTATATAAAAGCATCAATGATACCAAACTCAGAAACTTTCAGTTTAAATTACTCCATATTCTTTCAAATAACAAATAATACACAACATGGGAAAATAACACTTCTTTGTGTAATTTCTATGTAATAACTCCATATATCACTATCTATGGGACTGCCCAGTTATTAGAAATATTTGGTCTATGTTAAATTATGGGATTTCATCAACATTGGATGCAGACAATTTTAATCTTTCTCCTTATTGGCAATATTATGTATGTTTCCAGATTCATGTTTATTTCATGAATTTCTTCATTTTTGGTCCGTTTAACTAGAAATTTATATTTATTTGTTGTAAGTGGACTGAAACTTCATGCATGGGTGAAAATAAAATATATATATAAATGAAAGAAAATGGTCCCTTTTAAAAGTGCTACATCTATTGTAAGTATTATTTAATCATATCTGCTTGATTTAATAGCACAGGGCATCAAAGATCAAACATTGCGCTACACGTTCTTTATAAATAAATCTTAAAAAGGGACATAACCTATTCAAAACCATATAATTATAAGTTAGATTCACAAAAATTAAAAAGCCGATATAATTTGAGATAGGTTTCACATGTAACAATTAATTTAAAGGTGTAACCTAAAATATGCTGAAAAATGACTCTACACTCTATATGTATATTCAACAACATACATTTATGTACAAATAATTTCGTTGTTATGTCTTCTATTGTTTATGCTTGTCTGTTAAAGTATATTGAAATCTCTTTGAAAAAATTCCTAAGAAGAATAGAAATAGATACGTGTCTGTGGTATTTAAAAAGAGTATGTAGTTTCTGACGGACGGAACACGGGTTTAAACAAATGTTCGAAGTAAATGACATGGTATAATGAAAATATTTACTGTTTATGGACGTTTTATGTTCTCTTAGCAACCTATACTGACAAAGCTGAGGGACATCCTTCTAATTTCGGGTAAAAATAAGATAAGGTAGCTGTGTGGTACAAAATTATTATGATAGACATTTCTAAAAAATATTTCGTATTTAACTTTGATGCATATGTGAAGAGTTTTTGCCGAAAAGTCAGATTATCTATACCTTGTAATTATATCCCCGATCACCAGAACGCTATAATCACCTGTCACAAAAATAGATGTATGATTTCTTTTAAAAAAAATACTGGTTTCATTTGTGTTTGCTAGATATTAACACTTTTAGCCGTTCTTTAAATATCATATTTAAAAAGCTAAGTATTTTGTTTTAATATACAGTATTAGATCCAAGTTCATCTGCAGATTGGGTAACAACAATATCTTTTTATAACAATCTAAAGGAGAAAAGCATTCAAATATGGTTTGCTCCTGCTCCAAAACTTTATGGATTTTTGGAGTACACTGTCACATTGGAAAGAATCATTGAAGTATATGGGAATTCAACGGAGAACCGAGAAACCAGCTATAATACAAGAATTACAGAGGTACATATGAAACGTGAATATTTGATATATATACAAACGTCTTAGTATTGTGACAACCATATAATATATCTATCCAGCGGATTTCTGAAACATCAGAAATACAGGGTTAATATCAAATATTTATATATACGTCTACAAATTAAGCCCAACACTGTTTGAATTAGATTTTTAACACTGTCAAATTTTTGTTTTCCCTCAGCGGGATTCGAACTCACACCGTTGTGACACTGTGGCACCAATTCGCCTGCACTACTATGTCCAGCGGTCTAGACCCCTCGGCCAAGACCCCTCGGCCAAATCCGCTATATAATATAGCGGATTTGGCCGAGGGGTCTAGACCGCTGGACATAGTGCAGGCGAATTGGTGCCACAGTGTCACAACGGTGTGAGTTCGAATCCCGCTGAGGGAAAACAAAAATTTGACAGTGTTAAAAATCTAATTCAAACAGTAGATTACGTATTGGTTACGAAAATCCATCGTCACACGCTAGTACACATGTACTATGTCTATATTTACGATTAACCGGTGACCTCGGTTAATGAAGTTATATTTTTATTTAGCGGATTTGAGGTAAGCAAAAATTTG